>CAUYUJ010015197.1:297258-317258 GCA_963575745.1 Prorocentrum cordatum | reverse complement strand
CCGCATCGTGTTGGCTGCACATGCTCCGAATTTGGAGGCAGAGTGTGTTTTGTATGGTTTTTACAGGAGCTGGTGGGGGGTGCCCTCATGGTTCCTGGTTGGCTACCAGTCGCCTGGGGGAGGGGGTGTATATTAATAGGGAACAGAGATCAAGACACCCCTCAGCATGTTCAGCGGTCGTTTTTTTGATGGGCAGCTACTGGGAACCAAAACCGAGCCCATGTGCGCGACGCTGGGGCGAGGTGCGCCACGCGTGCCAGGCGCGCCAGGCACCCCTGGTGCCCGAGCGTGCCAGGCGCGCTTGGTGCGCCAGATGCGCCACACTCCTCCGCGTGCGCCAGGTGTGCCGCATACTGCAGCCGCGCCAGGTGCGCCACGTTCGGGGCACGTGCAGAGTGCTTCAGGTGCGCCTGCGCACGTGACAGCAAAAGTCGGGAAACATTTCGGCCCCACCATCCTTGTCGATCACCACTGCCCATCATTGTGTCTAGTGGGCCTGCGCACAACAGGCCATACGCCACCACCCTCACCGTCCCTGTCAAAAACCACTTGGCAGTGATCGCTGGGTGGCCGCTCATTATCCAGATGTAGCCGTTGCATTTTTTTTGTGAGGGAGGGTAGCCCTGCGCACAGCGGGCAATATGCTGACACCCCTGCCGCTCCTGTCAAAAAACAATACAACGTGCCGGCGGGCCTCACGAGCATGACTCCAGACTCTGGCCCAAAGTGTATTTTTTATGGTTTTTGACGGATGGTGGGGGGGGCTGCATCGGGGCGGTTGCGCACGTTCCGAATTTGGAGGCTGACTGTGTTTCGTAGTGTTCTTTGACAAGGATGGTTGGGGGGGTGATCAGGGTGTCCTCATTGTTCCTGGTTGGCGGCCAGTCGCCTGAGGGAGGGGGTGTATATTAAAAGTGAGCAGTGATAACCCCTTCCCCCTAGCAGGTGAAGGAGGGATTTTGGCAGAGAGGAGACGCAAGTAGTGAAAGCGCCCACGCCCACCAAGAGGAGGGAAGCGTGCGGCGGAGGGAGGGCAGCGCTACCGCTGTGCGCCGCAGCGCGGCGCTTTGGGAGCCGGAGGCGCGGGCACCAGCGGCTTCCCTCTGCTCCAGGTCGTCGCCGTTGTCCTCTTCCTTTTTCGTCGGTCACGCGCAGAGGGGGGTCTGGGGGAGGGGGGGAGGGCTTCTTAGAAGGAGGCTGCTCCTTTCAGGCGATCGCAAACATGGATCAAGGGGGCGTGGATTAGCGACGGATGGGAAATCACGGATTTCCGCCGCCGAGCGAGGCGGCACGTACCGCATTTTGGGGAGGGCACCTCCCCCGATCCATGGATTTGGCGACCTCGCGCCAAATCCATGGATCGCTAATCCATGTTTGCGCGCCCCCGATCTTTGGAAGGCGCGGGCCTTGCCTGCAGATCTAGGGCGGGCGCCTTTGAGGAGCAGCCTCCTAGGAAGCCCCCTCCCTTCCCCACTGGCCCCTCGTGCGCGCCGCCAACTGTCGCCATGGAGGACAAGATCACGTTTTGGCCACAAGCGTCTACAGACACATTGGGTGCCGTTGCGTATGTAAGCGCGCTCGGGGTGGATACGTCTACAGACAACGCAGCCGATGCGTTCGGCGCAGTACATGGTCGGAGAAAGGGCAGAACAGTCTACGGCATGTTCCTGTTCTAAAGCAGGTTACACATGGTACTCCAACGTCGTCGTCGTCGTCGTCGTCGTCGTCGTCGTCGTGCGGCGGCGGCGGCGACGGCGTCGGTGTCAGCGTCGGCGTAGGGGTCGGCGTCGGCGTCGTCGTCGTCGTCGTCGTCGTCGTCGTCGTCGCGGCTTTCTTGTCTTTTTCCCTGAGGGTACGGGGGAAACACGTCCCAAAGTTTTTGCGTTTTTCCCCAGTGTCCACCCGCCCGCGAGTGCATGCCGAGATTTATTGTATTGGAGAGGCCTGACGGCCGGTGCCGCTGACCCTGATCGAAAGGGCTAGGAGTGGGGGGAGGAAGCGGAGGATGAGGAGGAGGATGAGGAGGAGGAGGAGGAGGAAGAGGAGGAGGAGGAGGAGGAGGAGGAGCAGGAGCAGGAGGAGGAGGAAGAGGAGGAGGAGGAGGAAGAAGAGGAGGAGGAGGAGGAGGAGGAAGTGCATCCTTTGTATGCCCGCTCGAAGAAAGTGCGCCCTGGGAGTGTGATATTCTGATTTGGGACATGCTCCCGGAAGAGGAAGCAGTGCACCTCGGGCGTGCCCGCTCGAGGAAAATGCGCCCTAGGGGACTAGGGGGGTGGTATTTTGACTTGGGGCCCGCTCCCGGGACGCCTCTGCGGGAGGAGGAGGAGGAGGAGGAGGAGGAGGAGGAGGAGGAGGAGGAGAGGAGCAGGAGGCGGCAGGAGGAGGAGGAGGAGGAGGAGAGGAGAAGGAGGAGAGGAGCAGGAGGAGGAGGAGGAGGAAAAGGAGGAGGAGGGGGACCAGGAGGAGGAGGAAGTGCATCCCGTGCGTGCCCGCTCGAGGAAAGTGCGCCCAGGCGGGCGTCGTATCTGCCCCTGGCTCCCCCCCCCCCTTCCCCCCCCCCCTCCCCACCCCTCTGCGGGGAAGGGATCAAAGGGAAGGGGCTTCCCTTCGACTCCACTACGACGTCGTATAATTTCGCTTTGGATAGCGCGCTTGAGGAGGAGAGCCCTGGGAGGGGGAGAACGGAGACGACGGAGACGACGAGTCGAACGGAGAAGTCCCTCACACACGCCGACAGGGTCGGCGGATCGTTGGAATGAACAATGATCCCCGTTCCGTCTTGGTGCTAGGGATAACGCTGCCCCAAGCAGGCGCGGGTGCTAGGGATGACAATGTCCACCGTCTGCACTGGGAAGAGGGGGCTGCCCTCCTCCTCTACAGTTCTCTGGAGCCTTTTGGGTGACTCTTGCCGCTACATTCAGTGGTCGCTCTGTGCTTCTCCGAGGGAAACAAGTCCTGGAGCTTCTGTTGGCGTATGGAGGAGGCTGGCGTCGTCGTCGTCGTGCTCCTCCTCGTCGTCGTCGTCGTCGTCGTCGTCGACGTCGTCGTCGTCGTCGTCGTCGTCGTCGTCGTCGTCGTCATCGGCGTCGTCATCGGCGTCGGCGTCGGCGTCGGCGTCGGCGTCGGCGTCGGCGTCGGCGGCGTCGCCGTCGTCGGCGTCGTCGCTTTCTTGGGTCCGAGGGAAACAAGTCCTGGAGTTCCTGTTGCAAGGGCGCCCTCGAGGGTGCGAAGCTATTCGCGCTTCGCGCTCCGCGGTTCGGCTCCGACTCCTTATCCTCTTCCTCTCCCCTGGGAGGCGGCGCGAGAGCGCGGAGCTGGGAGCCCTTGCTGCTGGCAGTGCTCGGGCCGCTCACGCCCTCCGGGGGCCCCAGGGCCGGTCCGAGCGAGCGCCAGGCATCCAGGCCCAAAAGCGGGTCCCGAGGGGGAGCGCCCCAGGGCCCAGGACCCGTTGCCCTCCGCCCTCCGCCCTCGTCCTCCTCGTCCTCTTACTTCTCCTCCTCGTCTTCCTCGTCCTCGTCCTCCTCGTCGTCCTCCTCCTCGTCCTCGTCCGCCTCCTCGTCCTCCTCCTCGTCCTCCTCCTCCTCCTCCTTCTCCTCTACCCGTCTCCCTTCTCGGGGGCGGCAAGGAGGGGTGATGACTTGGGGGGGACCTCATGGCGGGGGCCACGACACCTTCCCAGATTTCATGGCGCCTCTTCTTATTTCAATGCGCCCCTGGACCCCCACGGCTGCGCACATGCCGCTGGCCATGATTTGCGCCCCCCCCTTATTCAACGCCCCCCTCTTGGACGCCCCCGACCTTCCTCGGACGGGGCTAGGGCGATGACGAGGACGAGGACCACAACGACGAGGAGGAGGAGGAGGAGGACGACGACAACGACGACGGCGACGACGGCGATTCTCGGGCCTCGGGCCTCGGCCCTCGACCAACCGATCCTCGAACCCGCGACCCTCAACCAGCGCCTCGAGCCCTCGTCGAGCAGGGTTAGGACGAGGAGAACTACTCCAGAGCGTTCTGGAGCGCTCTCAGAGCGTTCCCGAACGCTCTGAGAAGGCCACCGCGCCCGAGGCATCCTCTGGAGCCGCCGGATCTCAGAGATTGGTAAGTTGTCCTCACCGATTTTACCCTCGTCCTGGCTTAGTCTTACTGCGTGCTGGTCCTCTTCTCAAACCGTGGCCCCCAGAGATCACGGAAGGACCACCACCTTCCTCCTTTGGAGTGCGAGCGTCCAGGCGCGGCTGTTCGGTTGTACCGGCCTCCTCGATTCTCCGCGCTCTTCGATTCTCCACCTCCATCCTCCTCGACCCCTCGCTCGATTTTCACTGCTCACTCATGCCGTGTAGCCGTCTTTTCAGTTGTTGCTCCTCGCAGAAAGAAAGAGAACAGACGGCGCAAGCATAAACTTTTGTCGCTCCGCGCGGGTTTCTTGGACCCCCGCCCCCCCCCCGCAGCCATTTTGGCTGAAGCGCGGCGCCGCTGGTCGGGCCCTTCCTCTCCCCCTCTGGCGCCGCCGTCGGAAGCCGGGCGCCCCCCCCCCCCCTCCGCCCGTGGGCGGCCAGGCCGCCCGGCGCAGGGAAGCAGCGTGGGCAGTGCGCGCGCAGTCCGGCAGCGGCGTGGGCGCGGGCATCCTCCACGCGAGGGTCGAGGCTTCTTTTTGGGGGCAGACGTCTGATATTTTTCGAAGCCTCATTGGAGGAAAGGTTCAGGTTCTCGTCCTGGGGAACTTCCTGGGCTAGCGGGTATGCTCGACTCCAGTTCGACTCTGATGAGCTCGACTCCAGCTCTATTCTAGCTCGACTCAAGTTCGATTCAAATGGACGGACGTTCGACGCAGCATCGGCGCATGGGTGGAGCCGAGTGGCTCCAGGAAGCGCATCGCAGGTTCCCGATACCACGGCTGGATTCCCTTCGAACTTTTGGTCAGAGCGCACAGTTGGAGAGGCCCAGAGAAGGCCCAGGGGCAGCCGAGCAGACCCCCCAGCCCAAACCTGCAGCGTCCTTGGCAGTGTCATGGCGTAGGTCTCTCCCAGTTTGCAGCCTTGGGTCTGGGCCCCCCCTGACCTGACCAACCCCACAAGAACGATCACGCCGACGACGGCGACCATGGTGCCGAGGACGATGCTGACCCCGACAACGCCGCCCACGACGACATCGCTGCCGACGACGACGACGACGACGACGACGACGGTGACGACGACAACGACGACGACCCCGATGGCGACGACGACGGCGACGATGACGACACCGACGACGCCGACGACCCCGACGCAGATGACGCGGCTGACGACGAAGACCACGACGACGACGGCGACGGCGTCGGCGGCGGCGGCGACGACGCCGACCCCGACAATGACATATTTGCGAAGAGACGACGAATGTGTTCGAGAATTCTGCGAATCGTTTAGTATGCGCGACCTCAGGAAGGGCGATTTGTGCTCGGGCTTGAGGGTGCGCCTCATGGACAGCACCGCCCAGACTATCCAGCCCCATTCCAGTGCCGACTTTGAACATCAGCACTCCCTCTGTGCCTGGACGAACAAATAGTGTTCTGTTTGAAGGCCCCACGGGTGGTGCCGTCTATTCGTAAATTGTTATGATAGCGCAGTGAGCCTTGAGAGCACAAGCCGTTATTATCGTAGTTGCAGTGCTATGACTGCTGGCCATGGTGGTTGTGGTGACGCTCGTGGCATGGGGAGACGTGGTGGCCGCGGTTGTAGCTGTGGCGCACGCGGCTGCAGCGGTGCCCATCGGTCGTGGAACGCTGGTATTTTGTACGTTCGGCGCCTTCCTACTGCAATTGTCGTACGGCTTTCCCTCTTCCCTCCTCCTCAGGGGGCGGGCAGACACTCAATCTGCAGTCCACCCGCATGGTACGGAAGGGCAGCCTTCCCAAGGGTACCCTTGCATCCTCGCCGCCTCGGCCCATCCCTGGCCGCTTCCGCTGGCCGCGCCCCGCCCGAGAAGAGCCTGGAAGTGGGCGCCCGAGGCCCCTGCCTCCTCGTCGCGCATCTCCTCACGATACGGGCCGACTCGTGCTTTCGCTTGGCATCGCTCGGACGTGTGCATTTTTCCTTCGGCGAGGACCATCGAGGAGCATCCTTGATCAGTTGGCGAAAAAAACACGCACGAAACCGAAAAAAGCACAGGGAATGGACGTCCGAGCGATGGCGAGTTCGGCGCCTTCCCGCTCCACGCTTCCACCCGCCCCTCTCGACCGCTGGGCGCGGCAGGCTCGTGCCGCCCCGCCGCCGCGGCGGCGCCACAGCGCGGGCGCGCCAAGTCGAGCGCCGCCTGGGTTTGCCGGGCACTCGGCCGACCTCGCGCGATCCCTGCGCGAGCGGGGCGCCGCGGTCGTTCCAGACCACCGCCGAGGTCGCCACGCCACGAGTCGAAGAGGGAACCACGCCACGCACACGAACTTTTGGCGCTCCGCGCGGATTTCTTGGGTCCGCGCTGGGCCCCCCCCCGCGGCGCCTTCCAGCAGCCCCGCCCCTTGCGCGCCTCCGCGCGCAGGGAGGGGGGTCCGCGCAGAGCCAAGAACTCCGCGCGGAGCGCCAAAAGTTGATGTTTGTTTTTTTTTCTTCCGAACCTGCCGTAGTCTTCCCCACCTCCCCCCCTCTGAAGGAGCGTTGGCGGCGAGGGGAGAGGTGCGCCGGGCCGGCCGAGCAGGCCGTCGGGGCAGATGTACGCGCGAGAGGACGTGAACGTGGCAAAGTTGCTGCAGCGGCTGCCGAAGGCAACCCAGGAGCAGGCGCGTCCCGCTGACCGGTGGCGGCCGGAAGGGAAGGGTCCAGATTGGCCACGCGCAGAGGGGGGTAGGAGGGGGGGGAAGGCTTCTGAGAAGCATCCCTGCTGATTAGAGCGCGCGGGCCTCATCTATAGATGTGAGGCCGGCCCGATCTAAGAAGCAGCCTCCTTCTACGAACCTTTCCCACCATCCCCCTACCCCCTTGTACGCGCCGTCAAAGGGCTCAGGGGCAACCGTGAGGGGGATAGGCTCAGGGGGAGATGCATCGACCCCGAATCAATCATTGATCGCCGATTGGGCTCCGATAGCCCCACCACGCCCAGGATCGTGCGGATGGGCTCTCGGGGCCTGTCGCCAATGTATCGGCGATGTACCGCCGATTCCAGGTCGGTGTTTCCCCCCTGTGCCATTCCCCCTATCGTTGCCCCTCAAAAGGACAGGGCCATTGAGTGCCGTTCGTGAGGCGTGGACCGGGTTTTTCCAGCGTCGACCCAAGGAATCCGCGCGGACCTCTGGGCACGTATTTTCTGCAATTTTCATTCTTGTCCTATTTCTCCTCATCCTCGTCGTCTTCTCCTCCTCCTCCTCATCCTCGTCCTCCGCATCCTCGTCCTCCTCGTCCTCATCCTTCCTCCTCCTCCTCCTCACACTCCTCACCCTCTTCCTCCTCGTCCTCCTCGTTGTCCCCTCTCGCGGCGACCACGTGCCCTCGCAAGAGGCCGCCTTTGCCTCAGTTGCCGGCAGGAGACGTGGGCTGGAGCCCTCGCGTAGTGATGAGGCCGCCAGGCCTTCTGTGTTGGCGAGTTCATCGGGATAGACCTTCGGGCGGGATCCTGTCTCCTCGTCCTCCTACTCGTCCTCTTCGTCGTGGTCATCCTCTTCCTCCCCCTCTTCCTCAGGAAGACTGGAGCCGCCTGAGCGCTTGGAACACGCTGCGCAAAGCGAGTTCTAGGCCTCGCCCTAGCCACAGGTTCGATAGCTAGTGGCGGAGTCGACGACGGTGAACTCTCTCAGAGGTGTTGTGCTCCACATCGTCCCAACACTGACGCCACGCCCGTGACGCTGTTCTGTGCACCAGTAGCGTTAGTGTGGACGTCGTAAACTAGTCCTCTTCTTCGTGGTCCTCCTCCTCCTCCTCCTCCTCCTCCTCCTCCTCCTCCTCCTCCTCCTCCTCCCCCTCCTCGTCCTCCACCTCCTTTCCTCCCCTCCAACTTCTGGTGGTGGCGTCGGAAAACGAGCCCATCGGTCCAGGCCTCCCAGGGGGGGTCCGAGCAGCTGGGGTCGGAGGACCGCGCCGCGTCGCCGATGCAGCGGCGATCCGCCCCGGTGTGGAGCCCGACTTTCTGCGCGCCGACGGCGCCGATGTATCGCCGACGTCGCCGGTGCATCGGCGACGTGGCGCGGTCCTCAGACCCCGGACCCCCCAGCCGGGAGGCCTCTACGTTGGCCGCGCGCACGGGGGGGCGGTGAGAGGGGGACGGTCTTCTGGGAATGCCTTGGGGGGCTTTACGAAGGCAGCGGGCTCTTCAGCAGCCATGCTGGCTTCTGCGAAGGCCTCTCTGAGGCATCCGGTTCCCTCTTCGAGTAGGGGATCGACTACAGACTTGATTTACCCCAGAGTTGATTCGCCTTGTCGAATATCCATGGGAGATGCTTAGAGCCTCTGTGGATCCACGAACCTTCTACGTATGGTTTCGTAGACTCGACGTGAAGACCAAGCTTGAGAGAAATCAACTCTGTAGTCGGTCCCCTAGTCGACCTTGGACAGGGCCCCTGCCCTCCAAGACGCCCCCCGCCGCCTCGGAGGGCCGCCACTCTCGCGCCGCCCTCCGCGCGTGCGCCGCCTAGGCTGGAACCCCCAGACATGCGCACAGCAGGCTCGTGCCGTGGTCAGGGTAAGCGCTTTCGCGCCTCCTGACACTCCAGCCGAGCCTGTCCGCCTGGCACACGTGTGCTCCGAGGCTGCGCAGATAACAATAATACTAATGCTAACATTTGTATATTTATAATATTAATAGTACTAATGGTAATGCTATAATGATAATGATAATAATAGATGGTAATAATAATATTAATAATGGTAATACTAGATAATGATACCAATAGTAGTAGACACAGACCCTGTTCCGACCAGGCCCGGTTCCGACCCGCCCGGTTCCGCCGACGCCCGGTTCCGACCCGCCAAGTTCCGACTAGGCCCGGTTCCGACCAGGCCCGGTTCCGACCAAGCCCGGTTCCGACCCGCCCGGTTCGGACCCGCCCGGTTCCGCCCCGGCCCGGTTCCGCCGCCAGAGGGGCGCGCAGTCCCGGCGCCTGCTTGAATCACCACCCTGCTTGTTATGCAGGATGTGTGGTTATAAGAGGATAGCGGGGCGGTTAGCAGGATAGCTAACCAGGTTAGTAAGTAGGTTAGTGGCAGAGGTTGGGGGGGTTAGTAAGTAGGTTAGCTAACCTGGTTAGCAACTCGGCTAAACTGATTAGCTGGATCTGTTTTTTTGGATTTGGACTTCGATTTCGCGGATCCTGGACTGAGGTTCTGTGGATCCTCAACGAAGAATATAAACCTCATCCTCCTTATCCTCCTCCTGCTTCTCCTCCCTTTTCTTGTCACTGTCGGCCGACTGGCGTAAGCCACTTGAATATAAATAGTATCAGAAGCGATGGTTTGATTCTAAATATTCGAGATTCCCATCATCTTAAGCGTTTTTTTCAACATGCAATCGTTGGGATGGGTATCGGATGTTGTGAAACGCACCCGTGTACGTCGGCTCTTTCTTATATTGACTGCGGACCAACGTGGATGCTCAAGTCACTGCTCAGCTGCTCTGCCGTGGCGCCCCGCAAGTAAAACGGGCGCGAGCGCGCAGGATAGCGAACGCAAAAGAAGTTCCGACTTCGACGCCACCGCGCAATACTGAAACCCTGCGAGGTCGGTCGAGCCTCATCAAACAAGGAGGAGGAGGAGGAGGAGGAGGAGGAGGAGGAGGAGGAGAGGGAGGAGGAGGAGGAGGAGGAGGAGGAGGAGGAGGAGGAGGACGAGGACAGAGGACGAGGACGAGAACGACGGACGACGACGACGAGAGGATAGATGAGGAGATGGAGCACAGGGAGGGATGGGAGGGGAGAGGAAGGAGCAAGGGAGGAGTGGGGAGGACTTGGAGGAGGGTTGAAACGGAACAAATCTAGATGCCAGCTGGGCGAGCCTCTAGTGTTCTTGCTCCTACTGTATCCTCGGCCTGGTCGGCCGCATCCTCGTGGTCCTCCTCCTCCTCCTCCTCCTCCTCCTCCTCATCATCATCATCATCATCATCATCATCATTGCCCTCCTCATCTACGTCCCCCCTCCCCCTCCCCATTGGCTCAACTTATTTCGACGCTCGCTGCCTCAGCCTTTGGGCAAACAGCACAGTCGTGACATCACCAGTGTCCCTGACCCTAAAAACGCACGGCTCGATTATCTTCGAGGCCAGGACCAGCTGGGGGTCATCGCACACCACACATCGTGCGGCTGTTTCAAGGACAGCAGCGGTGCGCCACACGGAAATCAAGCTGTACACCGTGCCGTCAATCGACATATGAATGTACACCTGTCCAAAAGCGATCCCGTCTGGCGAGTGAAACGAAACCACATCGCCTATCAAAACGGCCCTGCAGTGCGCGTGGATAGACTTGGAGCTCACAATGGCGCAGCTCGGGTCCAAGCCAAACTCGGAAATCAAAGTTGCCCTGAGTTTCTTGCTGGTTGCTTTCGGCGCCAGCATCTGTTCACCAACCACGGGGTGATACTCTAAGTCGTACAAGTGGTGTGTCGGGATCTCCTGCATCACGCCGAAATCGTACTGCGTTGTGTTTTTCCGATCGTTCATCAGCCTCTTGGCCACCCTATGTTTCCGTTCCATGAGAAAACAACTTACCAGGCAGCCCTGGAGGAGGAGTTGCCTGGGCAGGTGCAAGATCCAATGATCTTTTGGTTTCCACAGGTCGGTGGAGTACGCCCGCCTGTGTTTGCAGAGGTGGTCGCAGACTGCCGATGCGAGATCATTGGGCGATACCAAGCCTGAGTTCACCATCGAGAGCATGTTTAAAACTGCACGCAGTGACACGCAACTCTCGCATTCGCGAGGCAGGAGCTTCAGAGGGGACACCTTCTCTTTCACGAACTAGTCCAGGACGCATGAGAGACTAATCATATCCGACGCGCTTCCTGTGAGCTCACCCTTTGAAAAGCAAGCATTTGCGGACCCATAGCCTCTGGGCCATTGCCACTCCTGCAGGAAGCTGTGGATCTCCGCTGGGCCAACGCCTTGTTTCAACACCTTCAGGCGGTCTCCGAACTCCGAAACTTCTCGCTGGAACAACCCGCCAACAATGTAGCAGTGCATCCAATCCCGCGCGACAGCCGAGGGGGCGTCTATATTCAATGAAGCGTCTTGGAGCAACGATCCAGGATTGTAGATATATCCACAAAGTATCTATGTTTTTTTAAGCTGTCCAACGAACCCAGTCTCAGCCAACTCTTTCAACCTCGCCTGAAGACCTTGCAGCTCCAAGCTTGTATATAATTTGAACTTGCTGACGTCGAGGCAATGCGCAGACACCCAGAAGCCGCTAGGGTCCCTCAAGAGGTTCGATGAAGGTTCCACAACATTGCTACACAACATGCACACCATTATCCCAGTAGCTCCTTTGAGGTACATTGCATATTTATGTGCTCTTTCGTCCTGAATAAGGATCCCAAGCTGCCCGTGCATCAACACTGGCCTACCGTCCAGTGAAAACGCGACGCCATGGCGGAGGTCTGGTTTCAAAGGCTGGCCGAAGAACAAATGGAGCGCAGCTTTCATGACTGCCGACAGCCCCCCTTCAATCTTGTCGCATACGCACGAGCGGACCGTGCAAATCGTGAACCAGAGCAGCTCGTTGCTGAGGCCTGGCCAACCTGAGGGCGCGAACATGACAACCAACCCCCAAAAAAACTCGCACGCCATTCCCTCCCTCGAAGCCCCTTCCCTCCCTCCCTACTTCCCTTCCTCCCTCCTTCCCACTCCCTGCTATATTTCTACCCCGTGGGCGTCGTCGACGACGACGACGACGACAATTATAATCGTCGTCGTCGTCGTCGTCGTCGTCGTCGTCGGGTTGCGGAATTTGCACAGCCTCGACCTATTTCCTTGATGGACCAATAGAGGGCCTGCGACTTGCGCAGGTTGACCTGCGCAAGCGTATTGCCTGGCACGATCTCATCGCTGTGCATGATGAGCGTGATCCTGCCCTCGTGCTTGTCCAAGAGCTCCATCAGCATGGACTTGAAACTCGGGGGCGCCTTGCAGGCGCACTCCAGGAAGCCCAAGGGGTGTTGAAACCAAACTCCCAATTCCGAGCGTTGTAGAAGAGGTCCGAACGACGTCTCCTGGACTGCAAGCGCCTTCCGACTCCGCGCCTGAGCGGAGGTGCTGAAGCAATCTGGGAGCCCCTCCTCGCGAACCTGATTGAGGATGTCAGCCAGGGCGGCGGAACTCACATGGTGGCGCTTCCCGAAACTGGACATTTTTTTTTTTCCGAAGGTGGGGGCGATGCCATATCTCGCTGCGGCTCGGGCAGCAAGACGCCGCGGTGCATCGAGAGGGAGTTGGCAGGAGGAAGGAGGGATGGGCGGGACGAGGGGCGGGGCGGGGAGGAGCAGGAGGAGGGAGAGAGGGGGGCGAATGGTGAGGGCGTGCACGTTTCGTGCGTGTGCGCGTGTGCGTGCTTTCTTGGTTTCACTGGTGTTTTCTGGGTTGGGTTGGCTGTTTTCCCCGGCTGATTTTGTGTTTTGTTGTGCCGGTTTTCCTCGCGTGATTTGGTGTTTTGGGTGTTGTTGTTTATTGGCCGTGAGGGTGTTTGTTATTGCTGTTGCGCTTGTTTCGGTGATGGTGTCGTGCTTGCACGCCCCAAACCTTCATCGGGGCGCCCCCCGAACCCAACGATGACCACAGCTCGGCTTACACGCGCTGAGCGAAGTGAGGATGAAACAGCTGTTCTTAATCTGTCACTGCATAGATACAAGAAGCGGTCGAAATTCCCTGAATCGAGCAACTCGCGTCGGGGCCCGCCCCAATGCGATCGGGCTCCTAGGTCTGCTAGCGTACCCCGCACGCAAAGCTAGAGAAGTGGAGCGGCGCCCGATCGCCTTCACCCGACGAGAGAACCCCTGAGCGTGCTCCACCCTGAATATGCATGCACCGCGCGACCGAACTGCACACTACTAGACTCACTGAAAGTACGAATCGCACAGCAGCGATGCGATCTTGAAGCCATCTTTGCCAGCCTGGGTGATCTGAGCCTTGCTGAGACCTGCGTCCGACGCCTGCCGCTTGGCCTGGCCGTAGGCGCGGCTAGCGAACGTGGTTTTGTTCCGCTGCTCCACTGCTTTTTTTCGCGACGATCTCCCTGATATCGATCGTGGCCTTGCCGACCTTGAACAAACCTGAGAGCCCCAAAGAGGGCTCACCTCCCCCCATCATTCCTTTCATCATCCCTGTCCTCCTCCTCCTCCTCCTCCTCCTCCTCCTCCTCCTCTGCCTCCTCCTCCTCGTCGTCGTCATCATCCCTCATTCTCATCATCGCCATCCTCCCCCCTTTCATCCTCATCGTCATCATCATCACCCCCCTCATCATCATCGTCCTCATCATCTTATATCCTCCTCCTCCTCCTCCTCCTCCTCCTAAGAAAGGTTCAACATGTGGGGACGTATTTGGGTCTATAGGGGTCCACCTCCTCCTCCTCCTCCTCCTCCTCCTCCTCCTCCTCCTCCCCCTCCTCCTCCTCCTCATCCTCCTCCCCCCCTCCTCCTCATCCTCCTCCTCATCCTCCTCCCCCTCCTCTTTCTTAAGCACTGGCAAAGCTTAGTGTCCCCAGGGCCTGAATTGCCATTGAGCTTGTGGGCGACATCGGGCTTGCCCTTGACGGCGGTCGCAGGCGCCAGCGCCTTCTTCACGGAAGGTGGAGTGGAGGCGGGCACCATCTTGCCCTTAGGCGCAGCCGCAGCCTTGGCTGTGGCCTTGGCCTTGGGCTTGGCCTTGGCCTTTGCCTTGGGCGTGGGGTCCAAGTGGCTACCCGCCGCCTGGGTCGCCGTCACCATTGCGAGCTCGAGCTTATCTGAGGCCGCTCTGGCGGCTGCGGCTTGGTCGATCGCGATCCCCGACGGCTCAGCAGCGGCGACAATAGCACCTGCGGTTGGATCAGCGGCAGGAGCACTTGCGGCTGGAGCAGCGGCCGCAGCATCGCTTGGGCCTCCTGCGTCTGCGAGCTGAGACTCCTCCTCGAGCTCCATGCCGCTGAGGTCCTGGGAGTCGTTCTTGCCGCCCATGACTAGCGTCGCGGCGCTCAACGTGCCGTGGCTGGACGCCGCGCGAGACGAGGCCCTCTTCCTCGGGCACAGCCCACTCAGCTGGAGCTTCGCATCAGTGAGACCACCTCCTTGCTGCTGCATGCCCATGAAGGCGGCAGCCATGCGAAGCATGCCGTGCATCATCTGCTCCTGACTCATCGCCTGGGCCGCTGGAGCGCCATGCGGCGCAACCACGGCGAGCTGCGACGAAGTAGGTGACAAAGATGTTGTATGTTGTGGCTTTAAGGTCTTGTGCGGACCCCTGAAGCCAGTGACGGCCATGAGCTCGTCCAGCGCTGACGCAGTCACATGAGCAGGAGGTGCCACGGGCTCCGCATCCTCGTGCCCGAAGTCATGCACGAGCTTCGGGAGCAACTTCGGGTCCGTCACGTAGCGCTTGATGTGCTGCCCTGGGAACGTGCCGTTCTGGTCAAGAGCTTTGATCGCCGCCTTCACAGAAAGCATCCAGTTCCTCTTCAACTCAGGTGTGGCCACCGACTCCTCTGGCAGTCCCGCTAAACACATAATGCCAACGACCCTCTTAAGCAAAGGGGTGCTAGGACACGAGATCCCGTCCCTCCAGAGCCTGGTGGCCAAGATCTCGATCTTGGACTGAACGCTGATCGACGTGTCGGCCAGCACCTTCCAGTCGCCAGCCGTGAAGAAGAGCCCCACACGTGCGCAGGTCTGCTGCTCCCTGGCGGTGCTAGTAGCCGAACCCGTACCCTTGCCATGCTTCTTGCCCGCGTCCATGCTGCTCTCGGAGAGCGCAGTCGCCAGGACAGACTTCTGGGTAGGCGTCCACGGGCCCTTCGCGATCTCACCTGACACGGCCGTGACGCAGTCGACGTCGATGCCGTCGGTGTTCGCGAACAGCATCTGGATTTGCATGCATTGGTCATGCAGCAGCTTGTCCAAGGGAAACCCCAGCTCGCTCTGGGACGTCACCAAGCGGACGCGCTTCTGTATGACATCGATCAGGTTCTGGGCGACTGCCTCAGACGCCATGTCGGACTTAGCGCGGTGCTGCGCCGAAAAAGTGTGCGCCGAGTAAGCTAGCCAGCCCGAGCTCGAGCCAAAGTGCTGTGGCGAGAGAGGGCAAGGCGAAGGAGAGGAAGGAAGAGGGGGAGGAGGAATTGGATTGAGCCAAACCTTGGCTGTCCAATGTCCTGCCCACCTCCTCATCCTCGTCGTCATCCTCATCATCTATCATCCTCGCCCTCGTCGTCGTCGTCGTCGTCGTCGTCGGCGTCGTCGTCGTCGGTATCTTTCCCCCCAAAGTCGGGGGAAATGTTAAGACACCGTCGGATCGTCGTCGTCGTCGTCGTCGTCGTCGTCGTCGTCGTCGGTATCTTTTCCCCCAAAGTCGGGGGAAATGTTAAGACACCGTCGGATCGTCGTCGTCGTCGTCGTCGTCGACGTCGGCGTCGACGTCGACGTCGACGTCGCATTCGACGTCGTCGTCGCGGTCGATTTGACTCGCCCTGGCCAATGGAAAACGGCCAGGGAACACGTTTGAGAATTTCTGCACTACTGCACTGTTTCTCAAAAGTGTTCCCCCCCCTTTTCCTCGTCGTCGTGGTCGTGGTCGTGGTCGTGGTCGTGGTCGTGGTCGTCGTCGTCGTGGTCGTGGTCGTCGTCGTCGTCGTCGTCGTAGGAGGGGCGGGAGGGAAGGAAGGGCGGTGAGGGAGGTGAGACGAGGGGGGATGTGCGGGGGGATGGGGAAGGGGATGGGACGGGAAGGGGAGGGGAGGGGAGGGAATGGGAATTGCAGGGGAGGGGAGAGGGAGGGGAGGGGAGGGAGTCGGAAGGTGGGATGGGTGGGGTTGGGATGGGAAGGGACAGGACGGTAGGGGGAATCGGGAGGGAGGCACCTTGCAGCGCTTGGAGCGGTGCACGCCCTGCCGAGCCTGCGTGAGATTCGGTCAGGGGGTATCGGCGGGGGCCGGTAGCCGGCGGCGGGGGGGGCGCGTGCGGCGGCCTCTCCAGTACCCCCCTTGTGGGGGATGTACATGTCGCCCAAGAGGTTGGCCAATCCGAGTGCCAACGTGCTCCTGGCGCCCTGGCGAGTTGGCACAGCTGTGCCAACTCGCCCTGGCGAGTTGGCACATGTATGTTGAATACACGTTGGTGTGCCAACTCACCAGGGCGAGTTGGCACAGCTGTGCCAACCTCTCCTGGCGACTTGTAGCATCTGTGCCAACTTGCCCTGGTGAGTTGGCACGTACCAGTGTGCCTGCGACGTCAGTGCAGCTACTCCGTCCGTCCACGCACACATAGCCAACATATCTGCTCCATCATCCTCCTCCTCCTTACTCCTCAGCTCCTCCTCCAACTTCAATAATTAAGTGGTCATGCTCTTGCTGTAAAGTTCCGACATCCACCATTGACTAAGGCTGGGTCGACCTGACTCGACGACGACGACGACGACGACGACGACGACCGCGACCACGACCACGACGACGAGGAAAAGGGGAGGGAACACTTTTGGGGAAAAGTGCAGTAGTGCAGAAATTCTCAAAAGTGTTCCCTGGCCGTTTCCCATTGGCCAGGGCGAGTCAAATCGACCGCGACGACGACGTCGAATGCGACGTCGACGTCGACGTCGACGTCGACGGTGTCTTAACATTTCCCCCGACTTTGGGGGGAAAGATACCGACGACGACGACGACGCCGACGCCGACGATGACGACGACGACGACGACGACGACGGGGGCTGCGTTGTTTCGACGGACGCCCGAACACTGCGATCCCACAGCCTCGTCCCCTGAGACGCGCACGCACTGCCGAGCTACCCTGATCGCGATCCGCCCTAGAACATGCATGCGGAACAGACTTGCGACGCAGCTGCTGGGACCTACGAGGAGGGAGATGAGGATAAGGTTATGGAGGGATGCTGAGGAATGACTGGGGTGTGAGGGACAGGGATGGGATGACGAGGAAGCGGGGGGCCTTAGAGAGCAGGACATCACTCACATTCACTCGGTGGTCTGGCTCTGTACGTCGTACCAGTTCTGCAGCGTCGCGGCTGCCCTGTCAGCCTTCTCCTGCATCTGCACGTAGGTCTCGGCTTTGATCGACAGCGTGCGAACAGTGCGCTTGCCCGCCAAATTTGTCTCCGAACGCACCGCCGTCCTGTACGGCATGTACGTCGCGTTGGGCTGCGTGATGACAGGCTCCCACGCTGGGTCGAGCGTGTCGGGCGCGGGTGCCTTGGCCAGCAGGTCGATGTTCTCGGGGCGCACCTCGATGGCCAACTTCGTCCTGCCGTAGGCCGCAGACATGACCGTGACGGTGTGACTGTGGCCATCGCAGTCCTTCACCTCGATGTCGCACCACGTCGAGATCTTGTCCACCAGCTCGCGCTTAGCCCTCTTCGGAGCTGGTCCATCTCCTGCCGATGCTGCTCCCACGTCAGCGCCACCAGGTTGCTGCATCAGCGGGTCATTCTCCTCGGCGGCCCCGACTTCGCGCATCATATCCAGACTCTTGGAGTCGCGCAGCTTCTGGAGAATATCCAACATGCCGAACTTCTTGTTAACGACCCTAGCGAAGCCGCAGTTCAGTTTATCGCATACGACGAAGCGCTTGCCGTCCCTGACAATCACCTCAGCCATCCAGCTGTTGAAAAGGCTTGGGGGAGGGAGCGGTGGAGATCATTGCCCAACCCTCGGCGATGGTAGCGGGCATTGCAAATTCAAACGAGGAGGCGAGTTGCCTGAAAGCCGACGCACGCTTGAGCAGAAAACGGCTATGGTGGAGGAGGGGGTGGTCACGAGGGAGGGTCTGGAGGGATAAGCCTCGTAAGGGGGCAATGCGTGGTTCGACCCAGGGGGCACGCACGGTACTCGCGCCAAGCGGGTCGAGCGGAATATTTGGCAGTGGTCTGGTCCCTCGCCCGTCTCTGCTGCAGCGTTGTTTATTGTGGGTTGTGCGTTGTGCACGTGTGTGTGTGTGTGTGTGTGTGTGTGTGTGTGTGTGTGTGTGTGTGTGTGTGTGTGTGTGTGTGTGTGTGTGTGTGTGTGTGTGTGTGTGTGTGTGTGTGTGTGTGTGTGTGTGTGTGTGAGTGTTTGTGTGTGTGCGTGTGTGTGTGTGTGTGTGAGTGTGTGGTGTGTGTGTGTGTGTGTTGTGTGTGTGAGAGGTGTGCGCGCGACATCGTGTTTTTTTTTTTTTTTTTTTTTTTTTTTTTTTTTTTTTTTTTTTTTTTTTTTTTTTTTTTCTTGTGATTTTCTCTCTCTTCCCCCGCGGCATCGGGGATAAGGACCTTATCCCCGCTTTGATCCTGGGCCTCGCACCCAGGCTGTTTGTCAGAGAGGCCCCGGCAGGGCGACGACGAACGACCAAAACCACAGGAGGCCAAGGGGACCAACGCTAGACCAGAATGCACCGCATAGACCTGCACGACGACGACGACGACGACGACGACGTCGACGACGACGACGACGACGACGACGACGACGGCGCGACGCGGCGTGGACACACGTTGTTTTTTTGGCTGTTTTCCCCTGCTGATTTTGGTGCTTTCCTCTGCTGATTTTGTGTTTTTTTCGGGGATGTCCGTTTCCCAAAACAACCGCGACGAATACTGAAAGTCGGAGGCAGGATGGGGGAGGACGAGGAGGAGGAAGAAGAGGAGCAGGGGAGCGACGAGGATTGCAATGATGAGCAATCGAGGCGCCTAGACACGGGGACAGAGACGGTGACGCAGGGGAGCAGCGGGATATGTACCGCCTCCCCCATCGTCGTGCATCTTCATGTTCTTGCTCTTCCTCCTCCTCCACCTCCTCCTCCTCAGCCAAGGTCGACCAATCCGCGAGTTGATTCGAGCCGCCGTTGTCCCCAGGGTCCAAACAGCGCTTACACTAAGGGTTGTCATTTCCGTTGGGCGTCGTCGTCGTCGTCGTCGTCGCCGCCGTCGTCGTCGTCGTCGTCGTCGTCGTCGTCCTCATCCTTATCTTCCCCTCGTCATCACTCGTTTTACTTCATTGTTACTTACCTTCCTCTCACTCATATATCTTCGGCTTTTGTTTTGCAAGAGCTGGGGCGCTGCCGCGTTGACCTGGCGTGCGCAAGCTGTATTGTCCGAGGTCTAGGCGAGGCGTTGGGGGGGAGGTAGAGGGTCGTCGATATCTCTAAGGATGGGCACAAGAGAGGCACAACAAAAGAAGACGTGCTGCAACTGATTCGCAGCAAAGCCCGAAGCCCGTGCCATCTCGGAAACGCTTATTGATAAGTTACAGGCGGGCTTCAGCTGGCCTGCCCAGAGCCACTGGCCGCATCCTTTTTTGCGGAGGGCTGGGCGCAACAGCTTTGCGCCCTTCTCGAGAGCCGTCGGATTATACAGCACAGGGATCGCCAAGTCCACAATGGGGCTTGCAGTGCTGATGCCATCTTTCTTGGCAGCTGCTTGCCCCTTCAGCTCCACGCGCGTCGTTGCAGCCGCCAAGGTTGGCTCCTCTCCATCGGGCGCCTGGGGAATCGCCCAGTAGGGCACACACGTCGCCCCCTGCTGTTGAGGGGGGCGCAGGCAAGGGCCCAAAAAGGCAGCGTGCTTATCAGGAGCGCCATCGATGTGCATAGTGACACCTGACTCTGGAACCTTCTTGCATGGGACCACTCCAATTGAAGGGGTCAAAGGAATCAGCATCAAAGCACCCTTGTCGCATGCGCGATTCGTCGCAACCCCCTCGACCGCAAACTTCGGAGTCACCTTGCATTTAACTGAAAGCTGGGCCGTCTTGGCCGCAACGCGATAAGCGTGTGCCAACCCCTCACGAATGTGGCTCTTGATGCTCTCGATCTTGATGTCCTGGTGGTCCTTCGGGGCACCCCTCCCCAACTGCCCCCTCGAAATCGGGGGGCCGTCCTCCACGCCTTCCCCC
>CAUYUJ010015197.1:272110-292110 GCA_963575745.1 Prorocentrum cordatum | reverse complement strand
TGCTCCTGCCGTGGGGGGGTGGGGGGAGGGAGGAGTAAGGGAGGGAGGGGCAGGAGAGGGGAGGGGGGTTGTAGGGAGAAGGGAGGGGGGGGGGAAGGGAGGAGAGGGGAGGGGGTGGGTGGCAGGAGAGGTGAGGGGGGAAGTGAGGAGAGGGAAGGGAGGCAAGCCAGCTAGGTGCGCTGGCGCCATAGCTGACATCCTACCCCTCCCACCCATCCTTCCCACTGTGTTGTTTTTTCCTGCATCCGCCGACGGGTGCCACAGCCAACCCAGAACCCCCCACAGGAGCTTGTCATGCGCAATCACACAAGGGGAGCTCCGCACACTCGGGGAGGAGGAGGTGGCGGATGAGCAGGAGAATGAGCAGGAGAAGGTGGAGGAGGATGTGGAGGAGGAGGAGGAGGAGGAGGAGGAGGCGGAGGCGGAGTCGGAGGCGGAGGAGGAGGAGGAGGAGGAGGAGGAGGAGGAGGAGGAGGAGGACGAGGAGGAATAGCAGCACCAGCAGCAGGCACAGGAGCGGGAGAAGCGGGAGGAGCAGGACGACCAGGGGAAGGTGGGGACGGGGAAACGAGCGGGGCGACACCGATGAGGAAGCACCTGGATCCGGCGAAATGGCTCGCGCTGGGGCGAGAGCGCAATTCTGAACGACGGGATCAAAGCCCCGATCCGAAAATGAGGCCCACGCTACTGCGGGGATCAACTCGGCACTGTCTTGTGCTTGAACACAGCGATGCTGTGGAGGGGTTCGGGCCACTCCCCGGCCATCCTCGGGGGAGAGAGAGGAGGGCAGGAGTTATTCACACTGAGTGATTGTGGTGTGGGGGAAGAGGGTCTGGGCGGGGAGGGGAGGGGAGGGGAGGGATGGAGGGAGATCGCCTCGTCAGCACACGGCGCGTGGGGGTGCGGTGCCTTTGGAAGCGCAGGGCGCCCCCCCTGCCGCCGCCGTGGGGCCCCGACGTCGGGGCCCTCGGGAGACCCCGGGAGTCCTTCACGCCTGCGACGACGACGGATCGGGGGCTCCCCAACGGCGCGGTGACCACACCGCGTGGTGGGCCGGTGGGGATTCGGGGGATCACCGCGCGGTCTTCGGACTTGGGCCGTTCTCCGACACGGATATCGCCAGGACCCCCATGTGAGGGGACCCGATTAGCAGTAGGGCCCTGAAGCCCCTGAGTTGACCAGAGTCACTGAACTCGGGGGCGGAAAAGAGGGGGGTGATGACTAGGGGGGGGTGGATATCATGGCGTGGGCCATGATATCTCCCCAGATTTCACGGCGCCTCTTCTTATTTCATTACGTCCCTGGCCCCCCCGCTGGGCCGCGCACATGCCGCCGGTTCTGATTTGCACCCCCCCCGTCTTGGACACCCCCCTTTGGCCGCTCCCGATTGACCAGGTCTGCCGTAGCTGGTGTTTTTTGGGTGACGGCAGTGCCGGTCAGTGGAACGGGGCGGGGGGGGCGTCCCCCAGTACACATCACTGAACCAGGTCCCACTAAACCCAGTTCTGCCAACGCCCGATCCGAGGGCGTCTCGGGCGGCTGGGGCCTCCAGGCTCCCAAGGCGGCGCGGTGACGGACCGCGCGGTGAGGTCTTTGGGGGGTCCGAGGTCACCACTCGCTCTGTCGCCGCTCGACTTTGGGGCCCCGAGGCGACGGCGGCAGCGACGACGACGGCGGCGGCGCAAGGGGATCCTGAGCAACCAGTACGGGTGGTCCCTGCAGCAGGATGCGCCACGCGGCGCCGCGTGCGAGGGGCAGGGAGGGCGTCGGGCGGCCGTCCGCGGGGAACGAAGGAGGCGTGCGCCGTGGGCCCGCGGGCGGCAGACCAGAGGCCGCTCATAGCTGCGGGCGGGCGGTAATGGGGGGTGGCCCGCATGGGGGCTGAAGAAAAAGGCCCCCCGAGAGAGGCCCTCCCGGGCTCCAAAAGAGGCCCCGCAGGGCCCCTCTGCAGGGCCCTTGTCTGAACCCCCCACTCGGCCACTCCCCATCTTACCACCCGCCCGACAGCTCCTTCGGGGCGTCCCACAGCGGTGCAGCAGCCCCACCGTCGAGCGAAGCAGTGGAGACTCCGGGTCAGCGCACGGTCTTGGGATCTGGGCGGTCGTGCTCCCAGGGTGCCTCGTGCGACACAGGGCATCCGCGGCCCCCCAAAACCGAGTGGTGACGGGCCGTGCGGTGAGGCATGCTGGGGCGTCGAGGCTGCCGTACAGCTCGTCGCCGCGCCCGTGTCGGAAATCCCGGGCTGGCTGCGCCCTCGCCCCGCCGCCGCCGCCGCCGACCGAGACTCCAGGCCCCCTCGGATGATCGAGAGCTTGCTTCATCGACGACCGAGGGTCGAGGATCGAGGGCCTCGACGATATGATGTATGCTTATTCCCTACCTAGGCTCTGCCTAGAAGGGTTCTTACTCTATCTGCTTAAAGGGCCGGGCAGTGGAAATCGCCCCGGGCGGTTCCCCTGGTATCCGCCCCGCGGTTCCCCCAGTCCCCTGGGAGCTTTAGCTTTAGCTTTAGCTTTAGCTTTAGCTTTAGCTTAGCTTTAGCTTAGCTTTAGCTTAGCTTTAGCTTAGCTTTAGCTTAGCTTTAGCTTAGCTTTAGCTTAGCTTTAGCTTAGCTGTAGCTTAACTTTCCTGTTGCTACTAATGCTGCTTTCCTAGGGGCTCCAACTCCTAGGTAGGGTCGCACTGTTTTTTCCCCCCCCAGTTGGTTCACTTACCAACAACGGAAGTCGAGTATCGAGGATCAAGTCGGGCATGCCGCCCTACAGGAGGAACATTCAAAAACAGTCAAACAACAAGCAGAGAATGATTTTTCTCCTGCTGTTGACTAGTTATGTGTTGTTGAATCCATGTTGACTTGCCTTTTATGTCTCTTCCAAAGTCCGCCTGCATGACAGGACCTGCCCGACCTAAGTCGAGGCTCGAAGGCTTCAGGGCATCGAGAGCAGACGCGAAGCCCGGCCGACCCCGCGGCGAAGCGGCGATACCCCGGCAGCGCGCCAGGGTCGACGGGCCCGCCCGCCCTGCCAGACACGGGCGGCGCAGCAGCAGAACGGCGCGGTCCCGCGCACACGGGGCGTCCTCATTCGCCGGTGCCCCGCGCGGCGCGTGTCCGTCAAGCAGAGGCGAAGCGTCCCGGCTTGCCTGTGATGCCCACCAGATCGGGTGTTGCCAGAAGTGCCCCTGACCCAGGGTGCCCCCAGGATTCTCGGGGTGGCCGAGTCGGCCTCCGGGGCACCCCTCCCGAGGCCCAGAGGGCCCCAGGGGCTCCAAAACGGAGCGAAAAGCTGGGGCAACCTTCGGCCAGGGGCACTTCTAGGAACACCCGACCAGAGAGTGCTCCAAGAACTTCTTGTGGTCTGCAGGAAGTGTTCTCATGAACATGTCTGGCCGATGTTGTGTTTTGGTTTGACACATCGGGTGTATGTTCTGAGTTCATGGTTCGTGCTCTTAGCACCATGTTTCTTAGACCACGTTTGGGTTCTAGGAACATGTCGTGCTGGGCCTGTAAGACTGCCGGGACGGTCGGTCCCTGCTTAAGTCCGTGCGACCGCCCGCGGGATCGCGACTCGGATTTCAGACCGCGAGGGCGTGGCTATGGACACGTTCGCTGCTCATCACGTGATAGGCCACCGCGCAGGTCGGCGGCGCGCCCAGCGTGGCGAGAGGGGGCAGGCCTTCGCAGAAACGGGCGGGGCTTCTTCAGAAGCCCTCCGGCCTTCAGAGAGAGCCCTCTGTGCTCTTGGAGGAAGGCGCCGCAAACTTCTCCGAAGGTCCGAGAGGTCTTCCGACCCTTCGGAGAAGGCCCGCCCCCTCGGCAGTCCTTCCTGGGCCCGCCGCCGAGCGAAGTCGCTATGCCACCTCGCGTAAGGCCCGCTTCTTTTCCTCGCCCACGTGAGCGGCGCAGAAGCAAGGGTTCGCCTTCACCGACGTTGACGCGTGAGCTGCCCGCGTAAGGTCGCGCATGAGCTCAAATCGGGCATGTCCCTCTGCAGGAAGAATTTTCAAAAATAGTCAAAACATAGTTTGGTGTCGATCTTTGGATTATTTTTGGACTATTTTCGAATATTCACTTACATTTCTCGTGTCAACAAAAATCCTGCCAAATCCGCCTGTCAGAGGACATGCCCGACCTAAGCGCAAGCGCCCTCTTCTCCGGTCGGCGTGTCACTCACGCTGGCGGCCCGCGCACACCGCGGCGCGAGGTGTCGCTGTGCCGCGTGAGGCCCGTTTCTTTTCGTCGCCCAGGTGCTTGGCGTCGCTCGGACGTGTGCATCTTTTGCTCGGCGAGGGCCATCGAGGAGCATCCTGGGGGGGAAGCATCGACCCTGGATCGCCCATTCATCGCCGATAGGATTCAGTCGGGCCTGTCCCCCATACAGAGGGATTTTCGACGAAAAATAAGAAGCACCCCAAACAGAACCAAAACATAATCCAAACAGATAATCCAAAAAGATAATCCAATCCGAATCCAACAAAGGCACGGGGAATGGGCGCCCGAGCGACGGCAGGGGTGGTCTCCGGGGCGCCAGTCGCCGCGGCCGCCCGTGGGCTCCGGCGTGGCGCTGAGGCCTGGTGGCGCTTCGGGCCATGGTCGCCTCTGGCAGCCTCTGGCTCGAGCTTTGCCCGCTGGCGCTCCAGCCCGCGGAGGAGGAGGAGGAGGAGGAGGAGGGTGAGGAGCGATGATGGTGATGATGATGATGATGATGATGATGATGATGATGATGATGATGATGATGATGATGATGATGTGTTGATGATGATGATGATGATTATGATGATGACGCTCATGATGCTGATGATGATGATGGTGGTGGTGGTGATGATTATGATGATGATGATGATGATGATGATGATGATGATGATGATGATCATGCTGATGGTGATGATGATGGTGATGATGATGCTGCTGCTGATGATAATGATGATGACGATGATGATCATGATGATAACGATGATGATGATGAGGATGATTATGATGATGATGATACTGATGATGGTGATGGTGGTAGTGATGATTGTGGTGGTGGTGGTGAGGATGGTGTGTGGTGATGGTGACGATGATGTCGTGATGACGATGATGATATATTTGATGATGATGATGATGATGAACGATGATGCTGATGATGATGTATGATATGATGATGATGATGATGATGATGTTGACGATGATGATGATGACGATGATGAGGATGATGTATGAAGATGATGATGGATGGATGATGATGATGATGATGATGATGATGATGCTGATGCTGATGCTGATGGCTGATGATGATGATGATGATGTGATGATGATGATGATGATGATGATCGATGAAGATGATGATGATGTGATGCTGATGATTGATGATGATGATTATGATGTGATGATGATGATGATGATGATGATGTTGATGAGGAGGAGGAGGAGGTGGGGCGGAGGAGGAGGGGGAAGATCAGGGAGATAGGAAGAGGAGGAGGAGGTAGGGCAAGAGGAGGAGGAGGGGCGAGGGGATTGCGTCGGTGGATGGAGGAGGAGGGAGGAGGAGGAGGGAGGAGGAGGAGGAGAGGAGGAGGAGGAGGAGGAGATGGAGGAGCGGTAGAGGTGTAGCGGGTGGGAAGGGGGGGAGGAGGAGGAGGAGGAGAGGAGGATGGAGGAGGAGGAGGAGGAAGGTGGAGGAGGCGGGGAGGAAGGAGGAGGAGGACCGAGGAGGAGGAGGAGGAGGAGGGAGGAGGAGGAGGAGGAGGAGGAGGAGGAGGAGGAGTGGGAGGGTGTGAGGGGGAGGAGGAGGAGGAGTAGGAGGAGGAGGAGAGAGGATGGAGGAGGAGGAGGAGGAGGCGTTCTCCTCGCTCACGTCTCTTCTCCTCGCTCGCGTGGCGCCGCAAGGACGCGGTGTTCGCCTTCACGGGGTGCGGGCGCGACGGCGAGGCGCCGCGCGCATGCGCATGCGCGGGGGACGGGCAGCTTTCCAGGGGCTCTCGGGGCACACGCAACGGGGGTTAGCGCTAACATATACAGAGCTGTTAATGGACGAACTCGAAGCACCCGGCGCCCGTGTCACAGTGGACGCTCTCCTCCCTCTCGTTGACAGGTGAAGGCGACCAGACTTCGGAACAACGATCATTCCAACATTTTTTTTTTTTTTTTTTTTTCTCTCTCTCTCTCTCTCTCTCTCTCTCTGATATATATATATGTATATATATATATGTATACATATATATATATACACAAGATTGCATTGGCGCTGCGCGCCATGCACCTTGGTCCTTTGAGTTCTGCACGCAAGCGGAATTCGTGCGTGAGTACATGCGCGCATGCATGTATACACGCGCACGTGCATGCACGTTCCGTAGAAATGTCTAGGTGTATGCCATATCTGCATTGTTGCAATGCGGAATTCGTGCGTGAGTACATGCGCGCATGCATGTATACACGCGCACGTGCATGCACGTTCCGTAGAAATGTCTAGGTGTATATATATTACATTGTTGTATGTGTGTATACAGCGTACTATGTACATATAAATTATGTGTGTAAGGGTATGAACATGCATGTGCAACTCGTACGGGGCATCCTCGGGCATCTTCGCTGCATGCCACGAGACCCTCAACGACTGGGTCACAGTGTAAAATGTCATGGGAGCAATATCAATGAATGTTGGCATTCGGAAACATCGTGGGGGTGTTTTCGGGGCCCTCGTGGGCCTTTTTGGCGACTTCACGGACCGTCCTGGGGCCTTCTAGGGCCGTCTTGGGTAGCTTGGGCCCGCTGGAGCTCCCTTTGGACCCATCTTGGGGACTTCCGGGGACCTCCCATGGCCCTTTTGGGTCTGTGCTGGGAGCCCTTGGGGGGCCTCTTGGTTCCATTATGGGCTGTCTTGGGGCTCTCGTGGGCGATCGTGGGGCCGGGCTCGGCCGTCTTGAATCTTTCTTGGGGGCCTTTTGGAGCGTCTTGAGGTGATCTCGGGGGCTTTAAAACCGTCTTGAAAACTGATGACATCCGAAAGGCGAAAATGCTAAACTTATAAGGTTTACGAAGGGAATGGGACGATTTTGTGGTTTGAAGGCCCCTTGGAAAGCTTTTTGGGGTGCCTTGGGGGTCTTTATGTTGTCGGAAACATCGGAACATCGTGGGTTTTTTTGTCGGTGCCCTCGTGGGCCGTTTTGGCGCCTTCATGGGCCGTCTTCTGGGGCCTTTTGGCCGTCTTGGGGAGCTTGGGCCCGTGGAGCCCCTTTGGACCCTATCTTGTGGCACTTCCGGGGAGCTCCCATGGGCCCTTTTGGGTCTGTGCTGGGAGCCCTTGGGGGGCCTCTTGGTTCCATTATGGGCTGTCTTGGGGCTCTCGTGGGCGATCGTGGGGCCCGGCTCGGCCGTCTTGAAGCTTTCTTGGGGGCCTTTTGGGGCGTCTGGAGGCGATCTCGGGGGCTTTGAAACCGTCTTGAAAGCTGATGAAATCCGAAAGGCGAATATGCTAAAATTGTAAGTTTTACGAAGGGAATGGGACGATTTGTTGTGTTTTGAAGGCCCCTTGGAAAGCTTTTTGGGGTGCCTTGGGGGTCTTTATGTTGGCATTCGGAAACATCGTGGGGGTGTTTTCGGGGCCCTCGTGGGCCGTTTTGACGCCTTCATGGGCCGTCCTGGGGCCTTCTTGGGCCGTCTTGGGGAGCTTGGGCCCGCTGGAGCCCCCTTTGGACCCATCTTGGGCACTTCCGGGGACCTCCCATGGCCCTTTTGGGTCTGTGCTGGAAGCCCTTGGGGGGCCTCTTGGTTCCATTATGGGCTGTCTTGGGGCTCTCGTGGGCGATCGTGGGGCCCGGCTCGGCCGTCTTGAAGCTTTCTTGGGGGCCTTTTGGGGCGTCTGGAGGCGATCTCGGGGGCTTTGAAACCGTCTTGAAAGCTGATGAAATCCGAAAGGCGAATATGCTAAAATTGTAAGTTCTACGAAGGGAATGGGACGATTTTAGCCCTTGGAAAGCTTTTCGGGGTGCCCTGGGGGTCTTGTGGGCCGTCCTGACGCAATTGGAGTCCCTCTTGGAGCGCTCTTGTGCTGTCTGGGGACTCCCTTGAGCCTTTCTGATGAGAACTTGGATCGCTCTGGGTCTGCTGGCAAGGCGTTTGTGGAGACCCGAGAAGCCGGGTGATCTTTTCCAAGGACGTCCAAGGGAGCCCGAGAACCCCAGATCCCGGGGGTACAGTTTTTTTTGGGGGGGGGGATGGTTTCCCCCCCCCCGGGCTTGTAAAAATATAGGAAGAGGATTCTATATATATATATATATATATATACACACACACACACACACACCAACTGGCCTTCGGCCCATCCCGCCACCGTGTCTGGGTTGTGGGTCAGAGTCCTCGGGGGTGCTTCTTGGGGTCTCTTCGGAGCGCTCTAGGGCGGGGGTCTCTTCGGGGCAGTTTTTGGGCCTCTTGGGAGCCTCCTGGGGGCTTTTTGGGAGCCTCTTGAGGGCCTCTTGGAGCTTCCTGGGGGCCTCTTGGGGGCATCTTGGGGCCTCTTGGGGGCCTCTTGGAGGCCACTTGGGTCCTTCTGGGGGTCCTCCTGGGGGCCGAGGGCCTGTTCCTCCTCCTCCTGGTCCTCCTCCCCCTCCCCTCCTCGCGCTCCCCTCCTGCTGCTGATGCTGCTGCTGCTGCTCCTCCTCCTCCTCCTTCCCCCCCAGCTGCCATCTGGGCCTCAGAGATTGTCAGGGCATCGCGCGCACACGCTCCGCCATTCCACAGCATGTGGAGGAAAGATTGACTGGGCAGAGGCCCGCATGGCGGCCACGGCATGGACTGCGTCCCTCGCGCTGCTGCTGTTCAATCCGTCTTGTGCGAACCCTGACAGGCAGCAGGAGACCTTCGAGGAAGCAACCAACTTCGGTATCATCGTTTTGACAGGAACACAAAGCTGGCGGCGAGAACAGCACCCTCAACAGCGGAGGATCCAGGGCACCAAGTCTACGAATCGGGCTGGAGGAGGGGCGCTCTCACCAACAGGGGCACGGGCATAACGATGGCGCTCCAAGGCAAACTCCGAGGGGCGCAAGTGATCAACGTACAGGAGCCGCCTGAGGAACTATGCGGAAGAGGATTAGCACTCCAGCTGCAGCAACACGACACTCAGCCCACAGCCTTCGGCTAATATTGCCCGCCACAGCCAGAGACGACAGCGGACCGCAAGCAGAACTGCGCGACCATAGCACGGCTGTTCAGATGGATGGACTCAGTTGCGGCCGCCCGACCTAGAGGCAGTTTGTTGCTTGCAGCGGGGGATTTGAACGATGGCATAGGCAGCACCAACAAGAACGAGCACCCAGACAGCCCCTCGCTGGGACCAGGACGGGCAAAGGAGAAGCTACCTGGAGGAGCGTGCCACAAAGCAAGACAGTACGCGGAACGGCATGGACGTACAGTGGCGGATACTACATGTGCCTGGCGACCCACATTCTTCGGAGGGGCTGCGGGCAGTTGCGTCGACTACATAATGATACCAACCGCGCTGGCCAACAACCTCATCTCACAGGGGCTGCTGCTGCGCATGGGCACTAGACTATGCAGCCGACGGCACAAAGACCATGTACCAGTCCAGGCTACAGTTCGCATTCCATTACGCCAAAGAGTTCGACCCAAACGACCTGCAGTACGGTGGGGCAACGACAAACTGGCAGCAGCAGCGCGTAATGAACTATACGTAGACGAGTTTATTCAGGACGTCGAGCACCATATCGAGAACTACGACATACAGGGCAAAGGCATCGACCAGCTGTTCGTTGACGTGAACCAGATCATCATCACTTCGGCACAGAGGTTCCACGGACAACGCAGCAACGACCAGAAGCGTATCATATCCTCCAAGGCAGACGCACGGAACTGTTAAGACGTCCCCAAGACCTACGCGAACGACTACGACGAGAAGGAGACGCACTGTGCATCGCGATCGCAGACGAAGACGCCGCGAGGGTTGACTACCTACCAACACGCGTCGACGGAGACAACCCTTACGACGCACCAACTACGTTGAACCTGGACGACATCGAGCGCGAGCTGAGGAGCATCACCGCCACCTGCGCGGCCTGGCGCAAACGGGAGTATCAGAAGAAGACAGGCGCCAGGGTTGAGGAGCTGTGCGAGGCATGGGAACGACGAGACCTCGCACGCGTAGGCCGGCAGTCGAGGCTGATTTCGGGAGGCAAATGCGGACCGCGCAAACGAGACTACTGGACAATGGTTACCGCCAACCTTACGGAGCAGGAGTGGCTGGAGTTTTGGCAACTACCAGGAGGATTAGGGGGCATGGAAGGCACCGAGCAGAACAGCGATGCGATAGTGCAGATACCTACCACGGCCGACTGGATAGACTACTGCGACGACGACTTGGAGGAGATAGTGGCGAAGGACATGGAGGTCGCCGCGAGACGACTTAAGAAGGCGAAATTCCGACGGGCAGCCCCGCCAACAGCAGCCCCCAGCGAACTCTCGCGCGTACTACTGTGCCCTATCGAGGACCAGCCTCAACAACAACGACAAGGACTGGGGGCGCTCCCACCACCTCTTCAACCAGAAGGCTTCCAATAACTATTTCGAGCGGCATTCGCGTCCGCCAGGCTCGAGAACGCGACGCCAGTGCGTTGGCGCCCGAGCGCGGCCACAGCAGTAGAGAAGGACAACAAGTCGGGCCCAGCAGGCAAACGCATCTACCATATCATGGACCGATCCGGCAAAACTTTCTACTCATCATGCATGGCACGGCGGAAGGCTCAAACGCGCGCCGATCAGGACTACGGCTTCGTCTAAGGCAAGAGACGGGAGGGCGCCATCGTGACGATCGCAGTGATGGGATACCGTGCCGGGCAAGCAGGCTACATCTACACCGCGACGATGAAGGACATGTCTAACGTATTCGCCAGCTGTGCCTGGCCCACCATGGTTGAGGCTAACAGCAAGATCATGCCAGACGACCCCAGGGACTTGGGAGAACAGAGGTATCGCCGAGCTCCGTTCAACATCCCGCGCCGAGATCAGGAAGACGGGGTCTGCGTCAAACCGCATTGCGGAGGCCCCATCGGGGACCCCAGACATGGGCAGCCATGTCGTGGCGAGCTTCTCCCCGTGCGTCAAGGAATTGCCGAGGATTGCAGGAAGGAGCTGAGAAACGGCGGCCTCTTGTACGGCAGCAGCGAGATCTTCCAACATCCAGTCTACTGAGGCCTGGCCAAGAACGCGGGCGACCTGCGCACGATCATCCTTGGAGAAGCACGCCGGCGCAGAGGACGCGGCAGCGACGGCCAGAAAGGTCGACGCCACTCTCAACCAGCGTCTCAGCGAGATCGGCATGCGCCAGGCCCAGGACACGCAGGGGAACATCATTCCCTTCCAGGGCCACGGCGTGACCACGGCGCACATGGACGTGGAGACCAAAGCCGCGTGCCAGCTGCCAGGCAAAGTAGTTCCACGCGCGCGTTATGCCTGACCACGGGTCAGCCCCGCGCAGAACTAGCGCATCGCGGCCATGAGGAAGAGCTACAGCGATTGCGGGAACTTCTGGAGAAGGCCCGCATTACAGGTGGAAGCGAGCGGTGCTCCTCTGCAGGGTGATCAAAACGGGTCTCTCGTGCGTCGAGTGCTTCCTGCCCGCGCCGTGCGAGTGCCAGCAGCTGCAGATCGCCATGGGCGCTCTCCTTCGCCGAGCTGTGCGAGGAGGCGCCGCCCGTCAGAGAGGGCGGCAGCGCGCGGGGCCTGAGCGCGCTGGAAGTCTTTCGCCACTGGCAACCTGCCGACCGCCGAAGATGCACTGGCGCGCCGCCTGGGCCGGTTAAACAGACATTCCCCGCTGCCCCAGCAACCGCAGACAGCTGATCGCAGCATTCTTTGGGAGAGTCTGGTTCGAGACGAATAACGACGACGAGCGCCCGATCAGGACCGTTTTGAATCTTTGGGCTCAGAGGTTCTTGGAGGATGTACGATGCGCCTGTGGAGTCTCGGAGAGCATCTGCAACGCGTTAGGCGAGGGCGACTGCATCGCCATGGGTAAGCTGTTCACACTAGACGTTAGAGAGCAACCAGATCTACTGGATGGTCGGAAAACTCGGGCAGCTAAACTCGGAGCAGCGGTCCCCCACCAGACCATGCCCAACAAGATGTGCAGCGTGAGGGGCTCGCGCTGGAAGAACAGAAACCATGGAAATCCGAACGCAAACAGATGAAGAACGCGGCCTACTCTTTGCGAGCAAGAAAGCGATACACAGTCGTATTATACGTGCACGCAGTATACACAATCTAGCAGCAGTACTTACGTCGAACATCGAGTGCCTGAGCTGCCAACGAGCATTCGCGTGTAAGGGGGGGGGGGGGGGGCTGGAAACATTTGGCCCGCAGTATGATCAAGGGGGGATGTAACAGGGGCCGTGCGAAAAATGAGCATGCCCCTGCTGCTCATGGCACTCAGTGTCCGCTCTGTAGTTATCCATTTTTGGACAAGGGTACGCGCGTTCGGCGTCTACGCGCGCGGTTGCCGAAGCCACTGCTACAGCCGCTGCGTGGAGATAGATATGTTGTGCGACCGGGGGCCAGCGAACCGGGCGGCGGCGCGGCCAGGCGGGGGCGCAGCACGGGAGACGATCGCAGCCGTCAGCGCGCCCCCCCGCAGCGAGGCGCAGCCGTCGGAGGCAAGCGGCAGCAGATCACGGAGCTCGCGGCGCGGCCGACGTTCACGGCGACCCGAGCAGACAGATTTCGCAGCCGCGCTCCTCCAGACTGGGGAAATCTCTTCGGCGGCAGGCATTGCTTCAGCGGGCCTCGGAGCGGGAAGGCGTGCAGCGACGAGGTCCAGGCGCCCCGCGAGTGGGCGAAGAACGACGAGCAGATCGACGCAGGCAGCCTGGGCAGCCCGCGCGCGCGTGCGTGGGCGGAGACGCGCGCGGCCCTGGGCATGTCACTCGAGGATGGCGCGCAGCGCACAGAGGTCACGAACCACTACCGCGACGTGGTACCGATAGGCGACGCGGAGGCCGAGGAAGACACCATGCCAGCGTTCAGGGTTCGGCGCAACAAGGGCATGGAGGACGACGGAGTCGAGAAGCGCGAGTCCGAGTTCATGATCGGAGAGAACGGCCACCAGCTCTGCGCGGTCCTGATCAAACAGCTCAAGAAGGAGGGAACGATCCGCAAGACAGGGTCGGCTCCGAGGAGCGCGTTGGAAAGGGAGCTTGGCCACCTCGTGTACGGATGAGCGAGGAGATAGGCATCGACATGATCGCAGACGCATTCGGCTCGGCAGATAACGAGGCAGCGTACCGAGCAGACGAGACTGCCCAGCGTCGACTCCCGAGAGGCGATGCGGAGGAAAGCAGTGTCCGAATTCGCTCAGTCCTCCCCCGGCAGCTCCCCCAGACCATCCCACGGGCTTTTGAGACCAGCGCCAGGTTCAGTGAAATAGTAAGTTCTGGACGTCTCACGCCTCCTCTCCCCTCGCGGCCAGCTGTTCCTGAAATCTTCCAATTCGAAGGCCCACGTTGTCCGAATTATTTTCTGCTGAGGCGACCTCCCCCGCCTCCCGAACCTAAGCGCAAGGGAAGAGGTAAGGGTAAGCGGAGCCAGCCAAGCCACCAGCAGCAGAGCGAGAGACCTCCGTGAGTGCGGGTGTTGCCCTGCCCGCGGGCCCTTGCGTGGGGGAGGTCGGCGCATGTCGGGTCCGAACGTCCGCTGACGTCAGCTCCACCAGTTTGAACTCAGAGAACACAGCTAGGCCGTGCTAGAGGCGCAGCTACTCAGTGCCAGCTAGAGCGTCAGTCACCCCGACATCGGCCCGACAGCTCGATCGATCGATCGATCCCCCCCCCCTCCTCCCCCGGTCGTCGTCTTCGCCGTCGCCCTCCTCATGCGGAGGAGTGCGGAAGATATTCAAGAATGTGTTTGTGAACGTTCGGGGGGTGCGTGTCCATACGTATCCTTTCCGAGCGTTTGGAGAGTTCGCGTGTGTTACATTTGTCCGCGATGATGCTGCAAGTTCTTGCGCAACTCTTCCCTTCCACGCGCTACCCGCTCGTGTCAGGACAGGTTGTTCTCTCTCCATGCTTAGATGCGTCCCGGACCCCCGCGTGTCGTGTAGAAAGCACGGCTGCAGTGCCTTTGCGTGTCTTCTGCTCTCGGGGGCCCTTACCAGGCCCGTGGGCCGTCAATGAGGGACCCTAATTCGAGTCAGGGTGTCACGCCAGTCTTGGGGAATGGGCGAAAGCCATCAGCAGTCCTTCTTCATGTTTGAGCCCGGCTCGCTGTCGGGCTTGCCACGGCATTGTCCAGTTGTGACGAAAGTCACCTGCCCAACACTGGCCGCGTCGGCATAGAATCTTGCCGAAGGAGACGACTGATGGAGAATGTTCCGACCCACGGGCTGGAGGATTCCCTGAGCGTGCCAATTGGTGGAACAATCGATGGCGTAACCATAAAGATTCGGACATCCGCGCAGATGTGTTGGATCGGCACTGGAGCCCCCTGGCGGCGCCTCCGGCGCCGATCCGAGAAATTTCCGCGGATGTCAGAGTTTTAACGTTTGTGTCATTGTGTGGTCCCTTGCCGATGTCCTAGTTCATCCAGGTCCCTGTTTTCCACCGAGCGCGTTCCACTATTCGCAAACTGCCTATTCGCAAAAGTCTCACAAACAAACACACATTTTGCCTCGATATAATGGACTTACATCCCTCGCGGCGGACCCAGGCCATTTGCCGTTAGTTACGTCGCGAGTAGTGGAGCGCGCTTGTCCAGCTCAAGGGGGCCCGAATGGGGAACAGGGTCCCCGAAGGAAAGGGACCCGCCGTCTTCGGCGTCCCGCAGGCCCCCGGGCCGTCCCGAAGGACTGCCCAGCACGAAACGCCGGTCGTGAGGGGAGGGTCCTGGGTCGGTGGCCTTGAGAGACTCGGGCCTGACGAAGGGGGGGGGATTGGGAAAGGGGGGGTTACGACATCTGCTGCATGCAGCTGGTTTCGGCCGGGCCGCCGGCCCATTCCTCGATACATGGGCGCCTTCCGGCGCCGGGAGGCGCCAGGAGAATCAGCTACGTGAGCTGATTCTCAAACTCCCCCCTTTGCTATCCCGCCCTCCGGGCCCGATCTGAGAGACGGGGGTCAACGCAGATGGGGGTCAGTCAGATTGCCAGATCTTGCAGGATCGTGCAGGGCCAGTGGCGCACAGACCAGGATCCTGCGGGATCCCGCAGAGCCTGACTGGCCCGGGTTTGCATGGACCTGGGTCAGTAGACTCCCGACTGTCTCGGGGGCGGAAAAGATGGGGGTGATGACTAGGGCGGGGTGGATATCAGGGCGGGGGCCATGATTTTTCCTCCGATTTCATGGCGCCTCTTCTTATTTCATTACGTCCCTGGCCCCCCCGCTGGGCCGCCCACATGCCGCCGGTCATGATTTGCACCCCCTCCTCTTGGACACCCCCCTCTTGGCCGCTCCCGACTGTCGGCGTCAACCCAACATACTAATACTATGTTTGCGTCGCCCCCGCAGGGGCGACGCGCGCACCGAAAAACCTTATGGTACATGCGTCGTGGCGGGCGCTTTGTGGTCACACCGCTCGGGAAACGATCTACTACAAGATGGTATACTATACGTTCGGGTCGGACGCGCGCCATGTCTCTGTGCGTCCCATCCTGGGGGAAGCCCCTGGAGGTCCAGGCCCCATTCCACTCAGGACACTCTTTCCACAGGGCATTCTGGAACGGCCGGGGCCCGACGCATTACAGCCACCGCCTCTCCGCCGCAACAGGAGGGCGACGCCTGCCGACCCCGACGATAGGTGGCAACTCGCGGGGTGAAGCCGTCTCGGGGTCTCAGGTGGCCCAGTTCTGGTTCTGGCCAGCAGGAAGGGCGGGCAGGTTCGAGGTTCTGGGTTCGGGTTATGATGTTCCAAGCTGCTGTAGCCCTGATCACCAGCAAGCGAGCATCCAGAAAATACCGAAACTTCAGGGTTTTCTCGTGTCGGGCCCTGGGAGGCGACACTCGTTCGACACTGTTTCGACACTTTTCTGGGTGCTCGAAATTATTTTTGAGATGTGGTCCTTAAGTACGATTGGAGCAACAGAAGGTTCGGGAAGGTTTTTCGAGTTTCTCAGTTCCCAGGGGGTGTTTTCGGGCCCCCGCGACAGTGACAAACGGATCTGGGGTGAAACGCTGCACCAGCTGGACCCCGGGAGGGGTCCGGGGGACCGATTTCAAACGGATTTGGCCCCGATCCCCTGCTTGTGACTGCTTCCCTGGGGTCCCCAACAGATCAGACCCCCGGCCGGCTCCGAAGCACAATTCGGGGATGGTTTGGGCGCCTCGCACCCACGGCCCCCAAGACGTCCCGGGAGACCCCCCACGAGGGCCCCCACGAGGACCCCAAGACAGGGCCATGGGTGCGCATTCGGGCATGTTGGAGGCATGGATTCCTGAGCCACGGAGCCTCCTTTCGGACGGGGCTAGGACGAGGATAATTCCATTCAGGAGCATTCCAAAACGCTCTCAGAGCTTTCTGGAACGCGCCGAGAAGGCCGCGGCGTCCGAGACATCCCCCAGAGCCGCCGGATCTCAAATGCTCTCGATTTATCCGTACCCTCGGCGGCGACGATAGGGGCGAATAGCCCAGGGTCGGGCCATTACACATATTCGCCCGGGAGCCTTTTCGAAGACATAGATCATCGCTGCACCTGAATGCATGTATTGCTCTCCCCTGGGCTATTCGCCCCTAGCGTCGCCTCTGCTACCCGATTCTACCCGCGTCCCAGCTCCGTCTTGTCCTTGCATGTGCCGCCCGCTCCCTGGCCGCGCGGGCCTCGGACAGTGGCGCCGCGCGTGCAGCTCCCGACCCCCGATAGGGCGCAGGGGCCGTGCACCCCCCCCCCTGCTCCCTCGACCCCTGGCGTCGTGATTTTTGTCGCAGCGTCGACCCCCAGAGGTCTGGACCCCTTCCCGGGGATCGTTGTTTCATCGCGAGTCGTCTTTCCCAGACCCCCTCGAGTGATGAAAAAATCACGACGGGAGGCTTTTCGCCATTTTCGGCCTCTGGGGTACCGGGCTTCGGGACCGTCAAAGAAAGACTCAGGATGAAAAACAGGTCCCAGGGAACAGGTCGAAACCTCTGGGGGCCGACGTCATGACAAAATCATGACGTCGGGGGTCTGGGTTTGACGGCCCCGAGGCTCAGGAAGAGCCCCGGAGGCCGAAGAGAGCGACAAGCCTTCCGTCGCCATCTGCTTTTCATCTCGCGAGGAGGTGAAAAACAGATCGCGACGGCGGCGGAGGCTGTGGGGGTGCTCTGAGGCCGAAATTTCGGGCGTTGTCGAGGTTTGTGCTCGTGTGCCTCTCTTGCCGCCCTCGTGCGCCCTGCGCGCGGAGGCGGCGGTTTCCCTCGTCAAGTTCCCCGAGTTCGTGAAGTTCACGCTGGCGCTGCTGCTGCATAAGTACGCCACCACCGCGCGGGTGCTGTCCCCGCGGGGCTGCGGGGGAAGCTCTCAAGGAGGAGGTCGACGAGGAGGTGTATGTGGAAGAGGACCAGGAGGGGGCAGGAGGTGGTGGAGGGGAGAGGATGAGGAGGACGACGAGAAGGAGAGGAGAGGAGGAGGAGGAGGAGGAGGAGGAGGAGGAGGAGGAGGAGGAGGAAGAGGAGGAGGAGGAGGAGGAGGAGGAGGAGGAGGAACCACAGGAGGGCTCGGTGGGTCCAATAGAGTGGTTTCGCAAACATGCATATTGGAATATATCTGCGCAATCCGACTAATCACACTGATCGCACCCGCTGGCAGACCTGTGGAAGAGTCGGTGCATTTACCGGAGTGTTAGTGTGGGGTGGGTGGGGCAAACTGTGTGTATTGCTTTGGAGTTTTCTCGTCCCCATGCCCGTTTGGAACCCTGTGCGTGCATAGCCAAAGCTGTCTGTGTGTGTGCTTCTGTGTGTATGTGTGTATGCGTGAGTGTGTGTGTGTGTGTGTGTCTGTCTGTCTGTCTGTCTGTCTGTCTGTCTGTCTGTCTGTCTGTCTGTCTGTCTGTCTGTCTGTCTGTCTGTCTGTCTGTCTGTGTGCGTTAGTGTGTGTGTGTGTTTGTGTGTGTGTGTGTGTCTGTGTGTGTGTGTTTGTGTGTGTGTGTTTGTGATTGTATTTGTCCGTTTGTGTGTTTGTGTGTTTGTGCGTTTGTGTGTTTGCGTGTTTGCGTGTTTGTGCATTTGTGTGTTTGTGTGTTTGTGTGATTGCGTGTTTGCGTGTTTGTGTGTGTGCTTGTGCGTTTGTGTGTTTGTGTGCGTGTGTGCTTGTGTGCTTGTGTGCTTGTGAGTGTGCGTGTGTGCGTGTGTCCGTGTGTGCGTGTGTCTGTGTCTGTGTCTGTGTTTGTGTCTGTGCCTGTGCCTGTGTCTGTGTCTGTGTATGTGTATGTGTATGTGTATGTGTATGTGTATGTATATGTGTGTATGTGTGTCTGTGTCTGTGTGTGTGTGTGGAAACCTTTGCATGTGGGTGTAATCCGATGTGTGTGCGTGTGTACTGGATGCCCCCATGCACGGGGTCGGAGGAGTCCGTTGCGCGCAGGCCGGCCTGGGCTTTCCCCTGCCGCTGCGAGTCCTCGCGACTTTCTCATCCACTATGCTGCGGGCAATTCGTGTGCTTGTCTGGCACAGCCGCCCACAGGACCCCATCGGAATCCGAGCGGGCACCAGGCAGTGCGGCACATCCACCACAGACACCGGCAGAAATCCAAGCGGCCAACAGACAGTGCGGCACAGCCACCGCGGGAACCAGCGGGGATGCACGCTGTCACCCGACAGTGCGGCACAGCCACCCACAGGTGCCCATGGACAGGGGGAGGAACCGGAGCAGCAGCAGGAGCACGATCGGGGGCAGAAGCAGGATCGGGAGCGAGAGCAGGTTCAGGAGCGGTGTCTGGATCAGGAAGAGAAGGAGGATGGGGAGGAGGACCAGTGTAAACTTTAGATGCATCAGCGATGTTGCAATACAGTCTCCCTCCAAGTTCCCTCATCATAGGTCCCTGCAATAATGTATGTTCATTGCGGGAAGTGCTCAATTGGAAGACAACCGTCTGAGAATCCTCAATTATCCCAGAACGCCATTCCTAGGATTTCAACACCGAATGAAAGTGACCATTGCGTCGTAACAATCTTGAACCCCGCCACAACACCATTCCTGCGGCTTCAACACCGCGACTCAACGTGACTGTTGCGCCTTGACAGTTCTCAATCGTGCAAGAACGTCGTTCCTGTAAGTTCAACTATACGAGTCCGTGAAACTTGCTTTGAACATTTTGAGGAGGAATGTGCGCCGCGCTAGGGCGAGAGCTGCATGTTGAAAAGGAGCCGCCCTCCATCGGAAACTTTCAAGACGAATGTGCGCGGCGCCAAGGCGAGAGGCACATGTTGACCCCCCCACGCCCTCCATCCGTGAAACCGTTGCACAGTTCTAGCCTCAGGATCAGACATGCTGAAGTCTCAGGCGAAACGCCTAGTCCGCCCTGCCGACACGTCTGGATGTGCGACAGGGGGAGTTGTGCACAAGGAGCGTGTTGGAGGAGGAAAAGGAGTAGGAAGAGCAGGAGGAGGAGGCGGAGGAGGAGGAGGAGGAGGAAGAGGAAGAGGAAGAGGAGGAGGAGCAACACACTGATGATGGTGTTGATGATGCTGCTGCTGATGATGATAATGATGATGAGAAGGATGAGAAGGAGGAGGAGGAGGGAGGAACAGGAGGAGGATGGGGAGGACATCGAGGGAAGATGAGGTGGAGGAGGAGGAGGAGGAGCCGGAGGAGGAGCCCGAGGAGGAGGAGCAGGAGCAGCAAACTACAGATGATGATGATGATGATGATGATGATGATGATGATGATGATGATGATGATGATGATGATGATGATGATGATGATGATGATGATGATGATGATGCTGATGATGGTGATGATGATGATGATGATGATGATGATGATGATGATGATGATGATGATGATGATGATGATGATGATGATGGAAGTGGTGATGGTGATAACGATGAC
>CAUYUJ010015197.1:260342-270342 GCA_963575745.1 Prorocentrum cordatum | reverse complement strand
AGCGACGGCGACGACGGCGAAGGCGAGGAGGACGATGGTGACAACGACGACGACGATGATGACGACGACCACGACGACGGCGACAACGACGATCACGACAACGACGATCACGACGACGACGACGACGACAACGGCGACGGCGGCAGCGACGACGACGACGACGACGCAAACGACGACGACAATGACGAAAATTATGACGACGACGTTGACGACGACGACGACGACGTCTACCACGACCACGACCCCGACCAACTCCACGACAACGACAGCGACAACGACAACAACCACAACGGTGACTGACGACGGCGACGGCGACGGCGACGGTGACGGCCACGGCGACGACGGCGATGGCGACGACGACGGCGACGGCGACCACAGCGGCGGCTGCGACGGCGACGGCAACGGCGACGGCCAGCGACGGCCACGGCCACGGCCACGGCCATGGCGACGGCGACGGCGACGGCGACGACGCCGACAACGACGCCGGCGACGACGGCGACGACTGCCGCCTTGCGCTGAGCGAGGGAGGGGGGGGGTCATTACCCCCCCCACTTTACGGGGAGGGGACGGGGGTGTCGAGACCTGCAGGTTCGAGGGCGGGGTGGGGTTTCTCGACTGGGGGTAGGGGGTTCGCCTTCTGGACCTTCTGGTTCTTCGGGGGGGAGTGGGGGGTCCTCCCAGTTCAGTTCTGGGGGGGTCGGGGTTTGGGGGGGTGGGGGGGTCCCCCGTGCTTTCCGAGACCCCCATTTCGGATTCGTTCAGGGGAGGGGTCACATTGAATTTGTCAATGTCTTCCCATCCCAACTCGTCTCCTCCTTTTTCCTCCCCCACCTGCTTCCTCCCCTCCTCCTCTTGCGTCCTTCCATTCCTTTTCCTCTTTCTCCTCCTGTATCCGTCCTCCTCTTCCTCCGCGTCCTTCATTTCTCCGCCTCGTTCCTCGGTAGCCATTTTGGTTCAAGCCGTTTTGGCGCAAGCCGTATTGGCTTCATCGTTCCAACCAGCATTGCTCGTCGGACTGTTTTTCTTGTTCGCACCAGCAGCGATGGCCCCCGTGATTGCAAAGCCCGAGGTCGCACCCGGCACGAAGGCGCCCTACGTGGACGGCGCTAAGGTTCTCGTGGATGGCAAGGTCGTGCCGTGGGAGGGCGCCTGCAGCGACGTCCTGAGCCCGCTCTTCGCCGCGGACGGCAGCCGCATCGTCATCGGCAGGCAGGCCGTCTTCACCCCAGAGGCCTCGCTGGCCGCGGTGGAGGCCGCGGCCAGGTCTTGGGCACGGGGCCGCGGCGAGTGGGCGCAGATGTCCATGGAGCGGCGCGTCGCCGCGGTCGAGCTCGCGGTCGAGAGGCTGCGGGAGCGGCGGTCCCAGATCGTCGAGATCTTGCAGTGGGAGATCTGCAAGAACGACGCGGACGCGGCCAAGGAGTTCGACCGCACCATGGAGTGCATCGCCGCCAGCATCGCCCAGCTTCGGGCCGCGGAGTTCACGGACGTTGTCTGCGAGGGGGGTGTTTACGCCATCTTGCGCCGCTCGCCGGTGGGTGTGATGATGAATCTGGGGCCGATGAACTACCCTTTCAACGAGACCTACGCCACTCTCATCCCGGCGCTCTTGTGTGGCAACTCCTTGGTCATGAAGATACCCAACCTCGGAGGCCTCGCCCACGTGCTCACCATGGAGGTGTACGCGGAGTGCTTCCCCAGGGGCGTCGTGAATTTCGTGGCCGGGCGCGGGCGTGATACTTTGCCGCCCATCATGCGCACGGGGAAGGTGGACCTGTTCGCGTTCATTGGCTCCTCCAAGGGGGCCGACTCGCTCATCCGCGAGCACCCGCAGCCACACCGCCTGCGCAGCCTCCTGTCGCTGGACGCCAAGAACCTGGGCATCGTGCTGCCGGACGCCGACCTCGGCGTGGCCGTGAAGGAGTGCCTCGCGGGCAGCACCGCGTTCAACGGCCAGCGCTGCACTGCGATTAAGCTGATCATGCTCCACGAGTCCGTCGCCGACGAGTTCTGCCAGCGCTTCTCGGAGGCGATCGCCGCACTGCCTGCCGGGCTGCCCTTCGGGAAGAACGCCATCACTCCCCTGCCGGAGGCGACGCCAGGGTATCTCGCCGAGCTCGTGGAGGACGCCAAGGCCAAGGGCGCGAGGGTGATCAACGAGCGCGGCGGCGAGACGGACCGCACTCTCGTCTTCCCCGCCGTGCTGTACCCTGTGACCAAGGAGATGCGCGCCTTCCACGAGGAGCAGTTTGGGCCGCTGGTCGCCATCGGCACGTACTCCGACGTCGAGGACGTCCTGCAGCACCTGGCGGACGCCCACTTCGGCCAGCAGGTGGCCCTCTTCACCAGCTCGGCCGCGCAGGGAGGGCAGCAGCTGTCGCACATCCTCGACGCGTGTGCGCTCGCCACCTGCCGCGTGAACATCAACACGCAGTGCCAGCGCGGTCCGGACTCATTCCCGTTCGCTGGGCGCAAGTCCTCCGCGCTGGGAACCATCAGCGTGTCGGAGGTCCTGAGGGCCGTCTCCGTGGAGACGCTGGTGGCGTCCAAGAGCCACGCGGAGACACAGGGCATTGCACGGGGGTCCAGCGTGTTTGCTCCAATTGTGGGCCGCGAGGATACGGCCCGCGCGGGCCCCGTCCTTCTCTCTCAGGCCCGTGCGGGCCCGGTCGCGAGCGAGAAAGCAGGTGCGTTCAGGAGCCTGGCAGGCGATTCGTTGGTGGCTGCTTGAGCGGGTTGCCAGTGTGCCTCGGCAGTTTCCTTTTTCTTCGGCAGGCTCTGCCTGTGCGTTCGTCCATGCCCTCTGTCTGGGTCGATAAGTGCGCGCGTGTGTGGACACACCGAATGTCCATTTCTCCAGGCATTGCCTGCGATGTCCAGGCGAGCATGGTGTCTTCTTGCAAAAGCCGCCTGGCTCGTTTGCATTTCCAGAAACCTATGCAGTCGCACATGCTTTATGGCAATAATGGTTGCACGCGCTTCGGGACGTGTTGTATGTCCAGTTCTCCAGGCATTACCTGCAGTGTGCAGTGTGAATACCGTGCCTTGTGACAGAAGGCACCTGGCTTGTTGCGCTGCCAGCAAACTCTACGTTTGCGAAGCTGCAACGGTGTATTTACACAGCTTTTCTCCCGGAGGAAGTGTCCTCCAACGTGAGACCTAGGCAAGTCATGCAGCAAGACGTTGCGCTTGTGACGTAGATTGTCTGATGGTCTGTTCTTTTTTTGCCACGTGATGATACATAAGAGCACATTCGCGATGAAGGTCCCGCAGCCACTCCCTCCCAAAGGAACAATCATCCGCCTCATCATTCACATCCACATCCTTGCGAGCAGATGAAACACTTGACGAGTATAGCCTCCCCGCGAAGCAGAACGACCCGAGGACTCACTCACCTTGCAGCCCCGGGCGAGGCACATAAGAGGACCCGAACAGGGGACCCAAGGAGCTCCGAAAGTGCCTCCCAACATGCACCGCGGCGCGCAGCTGCTGCGTTGTGACGTTGACCTGTTCTGCACTTCGGGCTCCCCTCCCGCCTGGAGGTTGGATCGGTTCACGCAGAGATGCTGCCGAGGCCTGGCCCCGCCGCATGCGCTGCGAAGAGCAGTCGTGGGCACGCCGCGTAGCTCGAAGCTCGGAGGAGGAGGGGGAGGATGAAGAGGAGTAAGAGAAGGACGAGGAGGAGGAGGAGGAGGGGAGGAGGAGGAGGAGGAGGAGGAGGAGGAGGAGGAGGAGAGGAGGAGGATGCTGGTGGGGGGGAGGAGGATGAGGAGGAGGGAGGAGGAGGAGGAGGGAGAGGAGAAGAGGAGGCGGAAGAGGGGGAGGAGGCGGAGGAGGATGAGGAAAGTAGAGGGTAGAGAGTAGAGGAGGGGGGATGAGGAGGAAGGCGGAGAAGTGAGGAGGAAGGAGGAAGAGGCGTTGAGGAGGCGGGGAGGAGGAGAGGGTAGGAGGGGAGGAGGCGGAGGAGGAAAAAAAAAGGAGGAGAAGAGGGAAGGGGGAGGAGGAGGGAGGAGGAGGAGTATGAGGATGAGGAGGAGGATTATTCTCATGAGTAGGTTAGAGTGAAGGGAGTAGGGAGGATTAGGGGGAGGGCGCAATGTGGAGGATGTAGTTCGAGTTTCGGTGAGGAGTAAAAGTAGGGAGGGGACGCGGGAGAAAGGCGGGGAGGCGAGGAGGCGGAGGAGGAGGAGAGGATGCGGAGGAGGAAGGAGGGGGAGGCAGGAGTAGGGGGAGGAGGCGGAGGGGGAGGAGAGGAGGCGGGGGAGGAGGAGCCGAGAGGAGGAGGAGGCGGACGAGGAGTCCAGACAAGGATGGGAGGAGGAGGAGAGGAGGAGGAGGAGGAGGAGGAGGAGGAGGAGAAGGAGCAGGAGCAGGAGCAGGAGCAGGAGCAGGAGCAGGAGCAGGAGGAAGAGGAGGAGGAGGAGGAGGCGGAGGAGGAGGAGGAGGAGGAGGAGGAGGAGGAGGAGGAGGAGGAGGAGCTGGCTCGCCCTGTCGGGCGCCCAACGGGGCCCTGGAAGTGCTGGACGGGCTCGCGCGCCCGAGGGGCCGAGGCCCCGCGCGCCTCCCCGCACGTGCGACGGCCTCCGGGCCGCTGGTGTTTGCGCTCGCTCGCCCGCCGCGCGCCCGCAGAGCCTTCGATGGGGAGGGGGCACCGCGCGCGTGGCAGCGCGGCGCGCCCAGGAGACCGACCACCGCCTGAGGAAGACGAAGATCGTCGCCAGCCTCGGGCCCGCCTCGTGGAGCGAGGATCCATCGCCAGAGTAGGTCCACGTCCACCGCTTCGGAGTCGTGCTCCGAGATCTCGAAGAGCTGTGGATGTGGATAGCTGCCCGCCCGAGCGGGCGGGCAGATATCCACAGCCACCGCTCCACGAGTCCTCGGAGCACGACCGTGCGGCAGTGGATATGGGCATCTTCTGGCGGCGCCGAGGAGATGATCCCCAAGATGATCGAGGCGCGGCTGCGGCGGGCAGGGCCTCGCCCGGCGGCTCCGCCCAGGGGGGGGGCGCAGGTGGCAGGTCAGGTGGCGTTGCCATCCTTGTTTTTGCTTTTTGGCACCGGGCGTTTGCGCCCGATTTCGGGGCCCAGGGCCGTCGCAGACAGACCCGGCTCGGAGGATGCAGCAGAGAGATGGGGCTTTGGATTCGGGTGGTGATTTTCCGCGACCTTGCATGTTTCGCGGTGTTTCGCTTTTCGCGGTGCTACATTTCTCGCGGTGTTGCATGTTCCGCGATGTTGCATTGTTCGCGATGTTGTGGGTTCGGGTTGCGCTTTCTCGCGATGCCGCCTCCTCTCTCTCCAACCTCGGACCTCAGCGCCCTATGGCGGCGGGCCTTCTCGGGAGCCCCCGCGCGCTTCCCGAGGCGCCGCCCGTGGCCTCGGAGAGGGGGGGCTCCTCTCTGCGCAGGCCTGGGAGGGCTGCTCGCGAGGCGCGGGAGGGCTTCCGAGGCGCCCCGCCGCCTTCCGAGGAGGCCGGCTCCCTCCTCCTCCTCCTCCTCCTCCTCCTCCTCCTGCTCCTCCTGCTCCTCCTCCTCCTCCTCCTCCTCCTCCTCCTCCTCTCCTCCTTCCTCGCTCCTCCTCTCCTCGCTTCCCCTCCTTCTCTCTCCCTCCTCCTCCTCCTCCTCCTCCCTCCTCCTCGCCACTCCCTCCTCCTCCTCCTCCTCCTCCTCCTCCTGCTTCCTCCTCCGCCTCCTCCTCCTCCTCCTCCTCCCTCCTCCTCCTCCTCCTCCCCCTCCCCCCGAGGGGGAGAGAATTCACCCAATTTGACTTGGTTTTTTCTGTGAGTGCAACAAGCTTTGTTTTGACCAAGTCAATCTACAGATGAGCCGTCGTACGATCTGCGGACATATGTACACGCACGCATGCATTCATAAACACATGTGCAATCCTCCTCCTCCTCCTCCTCCTCTTCCTCCTCCTCCTCATCCTCATCATCCTCCTCCTCTTCCTCCTCCTCCGCCGCCGCCTCCTCCTCCTCTTCCTCCTCCTCCTCCTCCTCCTCCTCCTCCTGACTCAAGCAACCCAGGCCCAGGCTTCCCTTGCCCCGGGCCGGCTCCAGGACCTCCGCGCGGTGCTTGGGGGATCTCGTCGCAGCTGTCGCATGTTCGGCCGCCTTTGACGTTAACAAACACTGGAGTTTCAAACGGTGCTACGGGATGGGTGCCGGAGAGTGGCGCCCAAGGCTCACCCCGAAGGAGCGCAAGGCCCGGCGGGCGTGGGCACAGTGGTCGGCTGAGCGAGCCATCCACCGCCTAACCCGCGAGGTGGAGCAGCTCCGCAAGATGCAGTATATGGACCCCAACGTCGTCAGCTACAGCGTTGGGAGCAGCGAGCGGGAGCAATATGGACAGTGGGAGCATCCACAGGACACGGCAGGAACGTGGGGGTCAGAACGGCAGTGGCAGCAGCGAGCAGAGCTGGAGGCGAAGCTCGAGTCCAATGCCATCAGCTACAACGACGAGGCTGTGTCGCGTGACGGGAAGGTCGAGCCCGACGTCATTAGCTACAGACCAGAGGACGGTGCATGCGAGAAGTCTTGGATGGCGGCAGTGGCAGCGACGAAGCACGCGCCCAATGTCATCAGCTACAACGACGGTGCATGCGAGAAGTCTTGGATGGGGGCAGTGGCGGAGCCGATGTTCGAGTCCAGCGCCATCAGCTACAACGACAAGGCTGTGTCGCATGACGGGAAGGTCAAGCCCGACGTCATCAGCTACAGACCTGAGGGCGGTGCATGCGAGAACCCCTGGATGGCGGCAGTGGCGGAAACGAAACACGAGCCCAACGCCATCAGCTACAACGACGGGTTTGCGCTGCGCGACGCCAAGGTCGAGCCCGACGTCATCAGCTACAGACCCGAGGGCGGTGCATGCGAGAAGTCTTGGATGGTGGCAGTGGCGGAGATGAAACACAAGCCCAATGCCATCAGCTACAACGACGGCGCATGCGAGAAGACTTGGACGGCGGCAGTGGCGGAGACGAAGCACGAGTCCAATGCCATCAGCTACAACGGCGGGGATCGGACTCGCGGTGCGAAGGTCGAGCCCGACGTCGTCAGCTACAAAAAAAGAAAAATCACTGAGCCAGACGTGGAAGCGTTTCTCCGCGAGCGAGCTGCAGAACAGAAGGAATTTGAAGATAAATGCATCACACGAGCCATGAGACGGAAATCCCAGCCTTTCGTGCGACGCGTTGCACACCTGGTGGCCGCATCACAAGGCAGTAATGGGAGATGGATTCACACACAGGTTGGAGTCGGTCGTACTCAACGTTACGAATGGAAATGGGAGTCTACAAGTGGCAACACACCGACGAAGCAGGACGGCGGCAGTGAGGTTGGAGACCTTCTCTCAGCTCTCGGTGCAGCCATTTCCTCAGCGTCGACGCGTTGAACTACTCCCTGCTGTCGAAGGCCTTCTGAGTGGAAGGTGGAGCCGCGCCGTGCGGTCGAGCGGAATATATCGCTACGCGATCAGGCAGAGACTCCAGAGACTCCTCCTCCTCCTGATCCTCATTTCCTCCTCCGCCTCCTCCTCCTCCTCCTCCGCCTCCTCCTCCTCCTCCGCCTCCTCCTCCGCCTCCGCTTCCTCCTCCTCCTCCTCCTCCTCCTCCTCCTCCTTCTCCTCCGCCTCCTCCTCTTCCTCCTCCTCCTCCTCCTCCTCCCCCTCTTTTCCTCCCTCATCTCCTCCTCATCCTCCTCCGCCTCCTCCTCCTCTCCTTCTCCCTCATCTCCTCGCCTCCTTCTCTCCTCCTCCGCTTCCGCCTCCTCCACCTCCTTCTCCCCTTCTCGCCCCTCCTCCCCCCTCCTCTTCTCTTCCTCTCCACTCTCTCCTCCTCCTCCTCCTCCTCATCCTCCTCCTCCTCTGGACAATGGACACCAAGGACTGCGCTCATCCTGAGGGTCACGAGCCTTTTCAGCCTTTCTGGGCCAACGGGGGACCCTCTTGGGGAGCTTCGGGGCAGTTTTGGAGGCCATCTTGGGCGTCTTGGAGGCCATCTTGGGCGTGTTGGAGGCCTCTTGGGCTTTCTTGGAGCCCTCTTGGGGCCATCCTGGAGGCCACTTGGGGCGTCATGGGGCCCTCTTGGGGGCCTCTTGGGCGATCTTGGGGGCCTCTTGGGCCGTCTGGAGCAGTCTGAATGCCGAGAAGAAACACATTCCAAAATCTTTCAAACACCTGAGGACACTTAATGATTTTTGGTCTCTTCGGGCCCTCCTGGAGGACCTCTTGGAGGCCTCTTGGGCCGTCTGGGAGGCCTCTGGGGGGCCTCGTGGGCCGTTTTGGGCCGTCTTGGACTCTCTTGGGCCGTCTTGGAGGCCGTCTTGGGCCATCTTGGGCGGACTTGGAGGCCATCTGGGACCATCTTGGAGGCCATCTTGGGCCAGCTTGGCCATCTTGGAGGCCATCTTGGAGTGTTTCCCGAATCGGTTTGGAAAGCCTTCTGGGAACACGCGGGCGCCTTGAAGGTCATCGTGGCCGTCTTGGAGGCCTCTTGGGCGATCTTTCGGCGATCTTTTGGGGCTCTTGGGCCGTCTCGGGCCGTCGGAAGGCCGAAAAGAATGACATCTCACAATCCGTTAAAACACCTATGACCAATCAATGTTTTTGGCCTCTTCTGGCCTTCCTGGAGGCCCTCTGTGGGGCCTCTTGGGCCCTTTTGGGCCAGCTTCGAGCCAGCTTCGGCCATCTTGGTGGGTTCCTGGCACGTATGACGCCGTCGGGAGCAGTCTTGGGGGCCTTTCTGGGCCAACGGGGTGCCCTCTTGGGGCGCTTCGGGGCAGTTTTGGAGGCCATCTTGGGCGTCTTGGAGGCTATCTTGGGCGTGTTGGAGGCCCCTTGGGCCGTCTTGGTGCCCTTTTGGGGCCATCTTGGAGGCCACTTGGGCCGTCATGGGGCTCTCTTGGGGGCCTCTTGAGCGATCTTGGGGGCCTCCTGGGCCGTCTGGAGCAGTCGGAATGCCGAGAAGAAACACATTCCAAAATCTTTCAAACACCTAAGGGAACTCAATGATTTTGGCCTCTTCAGGCCCTCCTGGAAGACCTCTTGGGGGCCTCTTGGGCCGTCTGGGAGGCCTCTTGGGCCGCCTCTTGGGCCGTCTTGGGCCGTCTTGGACTCTCTGAGGCCCTCTTTGAGGCCGTCTTGGGCCATCTTGGGCGGAATTGGAGGCCACCTGGGGCCGTCTTGGAGGTCATCATGGCCGTCTTGTGTGGCCGAACGTTGAGGCCAGACCTGTCAAGCCATCGGACCATGTGTTCCCCGAATCGGTTTGAAAGGCCTTCGGGGAACACGTGGGCGTCTCGAAGGATATCTTGGCAGTCTTGGAGGCCTCTTGGGCGATCTTTCGGCGATATGTGGGGGCTCTTGGGCCGTCTCGGGCCGTCGGAAGGCCGAAAAGAAGGACACGTCAACCCCCGTCAACAACCTACGGAAAACCAATGTTTTTGGCCTCTGCTGGCCTTCCTGGGGGCCCTGAGGCAGAAACAAGCAAAACAAGCAAACACACCAAGGAAAAAGAAATCAAAAACAAAGCTGAGACTCTCTGCGATTTTCAAATCTACCACCATAATGTACTTGATTTAAATTATATTCTGGTCGTGGATTTGAACATCGCAGAGGGTCTCAGTTTTTTTTTGTTTTTCCCCTGGTATTTTCCCTGGGCCTCTGGCCCTGGGTAGGCCCAGGAGAATACCAGGGCAAACAAGCAAAACACGCAAACAACCCAAGGAACAAGCAAAACAAGGCAAACCACGCTGAGAGTCTCTGCGTTTTTCAAATCCACCACCAGAATGTACTTGAGTTTAATTGTATTCTGGTCGTGGATTTGACAATCGCAGAGGGTATCAGCTTTGTTTGCTTTTTTGTTTTTTCCCTTGCCTTGTTTGCCTTTTTGGGCTTTTCCCGTGGTATTTTCCCTGGGCCTCTGGCCCTGGGTCGGCCGAAGAGGATATCAGGGAAACAAGCAAAAAAAGAAGAAGAAGCAAACACAACAAGGAAACACCAAAC
>CAUYUJ010015197.1:251391-260242 GCA_963575745.1 Prorocentrum cordatum | reverse complement strand
ATGTTCGGCCGCCTTTGACGTTAACAAACACTGAGTTTCAAACGGTGCTACGGGATGGGTGCCGGAGAGTGGCGCCCAAGGCTCACCCCGAAGGAGCGCAAGGCCCGGCGGGCGTGGGCACAGTGGTCGGCTGAGCGAGCCATCCACCGCCTAACCCGCGAGGTGGAGCAGCTCCGCAAGATGCAGTATATGGACCCCAACGTCGTCAGCTACAGCGTTGGGAGCAGCGAGCGGGAGCAATATGGGCAGTGGGAGCATCCGCAGGACACGGCAGGAACGTGGGGGTCAGAACGGCAGTGGCAGCAGCGAGCAGAGCCGGAGGCGAAGCTCGAGTCCAATGCCATCAGCTACAACGACGAGGCTGTGTGGCGTGACGGGGAGGTCGAGCCCGACGTCATTAGCTGTTTTTTCTTATTTTTTTTAGCTTTGTTACGTTCTTTTTATTTTATATTTTTTTTTTGTTACTTTTTTTTTTTTTTTTTTTATTTTTTTTTTTTTTTTTTAGTTGCTTCTTTTTTTGTTTTTTTTTTTGTTTTTTTTTAACAGACCGGAGGACGGTTTTGCATGCGAAGAAGGAGGGAGAAAGGAAGTCTGGCTGGCGGCCAGTGGGCAGTGCAGGGGCAGGCAGAGAAGAAGTCTTGGATGGCGGCAGCAGTCAGTAGAGTTTAGAGTGGCAGTGGCAGTGGCAGCGACGAAGCACGCGCCCAATGTCATCAGCTACAACGACGGTGCATGCGAGAAGTCTTGGATGGGGGCAGTGGCGGAGCCGATGTTCGAGTCCAGCGCCATCAGCTACAACGACAAGGCTGTGTCGCATGACGGGAAGGTCAAGCCCGACGTCATCAGCTACAGACCTGAGGGCGGTGCATGCGAGAACCCCTGGATGGCGGCAGTGGCGGAAACGAAACACGAGCCCAACGCCATCAGCTACAACGACGGGTTTGCGCTGCGCGACGCCAAGGTCGAGCCCGACGTCATCAGCTACAGACCCGAGGGCGGTGCATGCGAGAAGTCTTGGATGGTGGCAGTGGCGGAGATGAAACACAAGCCCAATGCCATCAGCTACAACGACGGCGCATGCGAGAAGACTTGGACGGCGGCAGTGGCGGAGACGAAGCACGAGTCCAATGCCATCAGCTACAACGGCGGGGATCGGACTCGCGGTGCGAAGGTCGAGCCCGACGTCGTCAGCTACAAAAAAAGAAAAATCACTGAGCCAGACGTGGAAGCGTTTCTCCGCGAGCGAGCTGCAGAACAGAAGGAATTTGAAGATAAATGCATCACACGAGCCATGAGACGGAAATCCCAGCCTTTCGTGCGACGCGTTGCACACCTGGTGGCCGCATCACAAGGCAGTAATGGGAGATGGATTCACACACAGGTTGGAGTCGGTCGTACTCAACGTTACGAATGGAAATGGGAGTCTACAAGTGGCAACACACCGACGAAGCAGGACGGCGGCAGTGAGGTTGGAGACCTTCTCTCAGCTCTCGGTGCAGCCATTTCCTCAGCGTCGACGCGTTGAACTACTCCCTGCTGTCGAAGGCCTTCTGAGTGGAAGGTGGAGCCGCGCCGTGCGGTCGAGCGGAATATATCGCTACGCGATCAGGCAGAGACTCCAGAGACTCCTCCTCCTCCTGATCCTCATTTCCTCCTCCGCCTCCTCCTCCTCCTCCTCCGCCTCCTCCTCCTCCTCCGCCTCCTCCTCCTTTTCCTACGCCCCCTTTTTTTGATTGTTTTTTTACCTCTTGTCGTTTTTTTTCTCCGCTTCCTTCCTCCTCTCCTCCCTCCTCCTCCTCCTCCTTCTACTCCGCCCTCCTCCTCTTACTCCTCTCCTCCTCCTCCTCCCCCCTTTTACTCCCTCATCATCCTCCTCATCCTCCCTCCGGCCTCCTCCTTCCTCCCTCCTTATCCTCTCCTTCCTCTCATTTTCTCTCCTCCTCCGCCTCCTCCTCCTCCTCCTCCTCCCCCTCCTCCTCCTCCTCCTCTTCCTCCTCATTGTCATCCTCCCTCTTGGGGAGCTTCGGGGCAGTTTTGGAGGCCATCTTGGGCGTCTTGGAGGCCATCTTGGGCGTGTTGGAGGCCTCTTGGGCTTTCTTGGAGCCCTCTTGGGGCCATCCTGGAGGCCACTTGGGGCGTCATGGGGCCCTCTTGGGGGCCTCTTGGGCGATCTTGGGGGCCTCTTGGGCCGTCTGGAGCAGTCTGAATGCCGAGAAGAAACACATTCCAAAATCTTTCAAACACCTGAGGACACTTAATGATTTTTGGTCTCTTCGGGCCCTCCTGGAGGACCTCTTGGAGGCCTCTTGGGCCGTCTGGGAGGCCTCTGGGGGGCCTCGTGGGCCGTTTTGGGCCGTCTTGGACTCTCTTGGGCCGTCTTGGAGGCCGTCTTGGGCCATCTTGGGCGGACTTGGAGGCCATCTGGGACCATCTTGGAGGCCATCTTGGGCCAGCTTGGCCATCTTGGAGGCCATCTTGGAGTGTTTCCCGAATCGGTTTGGAAAGCCTTCTGGGAACACGCGGGCGCCTTGAAGGTCATCGTGGCCGTCTTGGAGGCCTCTTGGGCGATCTTTCGGCGATCTTTTGGGGCTCTTGGGCCGTCTCGGGCCGTCGGAAGGCCGAAAAGAATGACATCTCACAATCCGTTAAAACACCTATGACCAATCAATGTTTTTGGCCTCTTCTGGCCTTCCTGGAGGCCCTCTGTGGGGCCTCTTGGGCCCTTTTGGGCCAGCTTCGAGCCAGCTTCGGCCATCTTGGTGGGTTCCTGGCACGTATGACGCCGTCGGGAGCAGTCTTGGGGGCCTTTCTGGGCCAACGGGGTGCCCTCTTGGGGCGCTTCGGGGCAGTTTTGGAGGCCATCTTGGGCGTCTTGGAGGCTATCTTGGGCGTGTTGGAGGCCCCTTGGGCCGTCTTGGTGCCCTTTTGGGGCCATCTTGGAGGCCACTTGGGCCGTCATGGGGCTCTCTTGGGGGCCTCTTGAGCGATCTTGGGGGCCTCCTGGGCCGTCTGGAGCAGTCGGAATGCCGAGAAGAAACACATTCCAAAATCTTTCAAACACCTAAGGGAACTCAATGATTTTGGCCTCTTCAGGCCCTCCTGGAAGACCTCTTGGGGGCCTCTTGGGCCGTCTGGGAGGCCTCTTGGGCCGCCTCTTGGGCCGTCTTGGGCCGTCTTGGACTCTCTGAGGCCCTCTTTGAGGCCGTCTTGGGCCATCTTGGGCGGAATTGGAGGCCACCTGGGGCCGTCTTGGAGGTCATCATGGCCGTCTTGTGTGGCCGAACGTTGAGGCCAGACCTGTCAAGCCATCGGACCATGTGTTCCCCGAATCGGTTTGAAAGGCCTTCGGGGAACACGTGGGCGTCTCGAAGGATATCTTGGCAGTCTTGGAGGCCTCTTGGGCGATCTTTCGGCGATATGTGGGGGCTCTTGGGCCGTCTCGGGCCGTCGGAAGGCCGAAAAGAAGGACACGTCAACCCCCGTCAACAACCTACGGAAAACCAATGTTTTTGGCCTCTGCTGGCCTTCCTGGGGGCCCTGAGGCAGAAACAAGCAAAACAAGCAAACACACCAAGGAAAAAGAAATCAAAAACAAAGCTGAGACTCTCTGCGATTTTCAAATCTACCACCATAATGTACTTGATTTAAATTATATTCTGGTCGTGGATTTGAACATCGCAGAGGGTCTCAGTTTTTTTTTGTTTTTCCCCTGGTATTTTCCCTGGGCCTCTGGCCCTGGGTAGGCCCAGGAGAATACCAGGGCAAACAAGCAAAACACGCAAACAACCCAAGGAACAAGCAAAACAAGGCAAACCACGCTGAGAGTCTCTGCGTTTTTCAAATCCACCACCAGAATGTACTTGAGTTTAATTGTATTCTGGTCGTGGATTTGACAATCGCAGAGGGTATCAGCTTTGTTTGCTTTTTTGTTTTTTCCCTTGCCTTGTTTGCCTTTTTGGGCTTTTCCCGTGGTATTTTCCCTGGGCCTCTGGCCCTGGGTCGGCCGAAGAGGATATCAGGGAAACAAGCAAAAAAAGAAGAAGAAGCAAACACAACAAGGAAACACCAAACACAACAACAAAAAACTGAGACTCTCTGTGTTTTTCAAATCTACCACCAGCATGTAATTGATTTTAATTATATTCTGGTCGTGGATTTGAAAATCGCAGATATTCTTAGTTTTTTTGTGTTGCTTCCTTTTTTTTTTTTTTTGCCTTTTTTGTTTTTTTTCCCCTGGTATTTTCCCTGGGCCTCTGGCCCTGGGTAGGCCGAGGAGGATACCAGGGACAAAAAACAAAACAAGCAAAACAAACAAGGAAAAAGCAACAACAATAGAAAATAGCTGAGACTCTCTATGTTTTTCAAATCTACCACCAGCATGTAATTGATTTTAATTGTATTCTGGTCGTGGATTTGAAAATCGCAGATCTTATTAGTTTGTTTTTTTCCCCCTTCTTTTGCTTTTTCCATTTTTTTTTGTTGTTGTTTTGCCTTTTTTGGTTGTTCCCCTGGTATTTTCCCTGGGCCTCTGGCCCTGGGTAGGCCCAGGAGGATACCAGGGAAAAAAGCAAAAAGACCAAGGAAAAAGCAAAAAAACAACAAAAAAACTGAGACTCTCTGCGTTTTTCAAATCTATCACCAGCATGTAATTGATTTGAATTGTATTCTGGTCGTGGATTTGAAAATCGCAGAGAGTCTGAGCTTTTTGTTGCTTGTTTTGCTTTTTCCATGTTTTTCTATTTGTCTTTTTTCAGTGGTATCCTCCTGGGCCTCTGGCCTTGGGTTTCAAATGGAATTCCTTCTGGGAGGATTACAAATGTATTCGAATTGTAATCCGCCAGAAGATCCAATTTGTGGGGATTCAAAAAAGAAAAAAGAGGAAGAAAGAGAGAGAGAGAGAAAAACAAAAAGAAAGAGGGAGAGAGAGAAACGGAAAACAGAAAAAAAGAGACGGAGACAGAGAAAGAAACGCAAACAAGCAAGAACGCCCCCAAGTCAAATAGGGCGAATTTTCTCCCTTTCCCCTCCCCCCCCTCATCCCTCCGTCTTCCGCCTCCTCTGGCCTCCCCCCTCCCTCCTCCTCCTGTCCCCCCCCCCATGATCGTCGACCCTCGGGAAATCCTCCTCCCGTCCCCTCCGGAGGGAGGCCTCGCCTCCTCCCTCGGGGCGTTTCGGCGCCCGCGGAAGAGCCCGCAGAGGGCCGGCGCAGGCCGAGTGCGCGGCGCGTGCGCCAGGCGGCACACGGCGGCGGGCCTGTCGCCGACAGGGAGGAGTTGTCCACGAGGGACAGGAATGGAGGAGGAGGAGGAGGAGGAGGAGGAGGAGGAGGAGGAGGAGGAGGAGGAGGAGGAGCGGAGGCGGAGGAGGGAGGAGGGAGGGAGGAGGAGAGAGGAGGAGGAGGAGGAGGAGGAGGCAGGCGGCGGCGGAGGAGGAAGAGGAGGAGGATGATGAGGTTGAGGAGGAGGGGGAGGAGGCGGAGGAGGAGGAGGGAGAGGAGGAGGAGGAGGAGCAGGAGCAGGAGCAGGAGGAGGAGGAGGAGGAGGAGGAGGCGGAGGAGGAGGAGGAGGAGGAGGAGGAGGAGGAGGAGAAGGGTGGGGAGGCGGCAACGTTTTCGGCTCTAGAGGTTCCAGAACCAGCTGCACGGAGGTGAGGCGGCGGAGGCCAGGAATGCCCGTGGGCGGTGGCGGACGGGTGGACTCCTGCTCTTGCTGCTGCTGCTGCTGCTGCTGCTCCTCTTCTTCTCTCGTGCCTCCCCCTGCCCCTTCTCTTTCTCCTCCCCCTCCTGCTTCTACTGCTCCTCGTCTTTCTCCTCCTCGTCATCTTTCTCCTCCTCCTCCTCCTCCTCCTCTTTCCTCTCCTCCTGCTCCTTCTACCCCTCCTCCTCCTCCGGCGCCAGGCCGTAGAAAGGCCTGGGCCATTTCCTATTGTGTAAAGATAAAGCGGGGAAGAGAGAGAGAGAGAGAACAGATATCAGAAGCCTGTGTATGTATATATATATATATACATATGCATACGTGCATGCGAATTTGCCACTGGGGCCCTGGGTGGAGCCCCCCTATGAAGCCACGCAACGTGAGAGGGGTCTGCCCAAATGGGGCGGGTACCCATGTGAGCCCTGCCACTGGGGCCCTCGTTGGAGCTCCTTATGGGGCCACGACACGTGTGAGGGGTCAACCGAAATGTGGCGGGTACCCATGGGTACCCATGTCTGCCACTGGGATCCTCGGTGGAGCTCCCTAAGGGGCCACGAAACGTGTGAGGGGTCTGCCGAAATGGGGCGGGTACCCATGTGAACCATGCCTTTGGGGCCATCGTTGGAGCCCTGGAGCCCCCTATGGGGCCACGGAGCGTGTGAGGGGTCTGCCGAAATGCGAAAAGACAACGGAAGAGGTGGATGATGCCTCCTGCACTTCTACAGCTGTCGCTGGGGCCTTCGGTGGAGCTCCCTAGGGGGATACAAAACGTGTGAGGGGTGTGACGAGCATGTGATGACAATGATGAGGGTGTTGATTGATATCAAGATGATGGTGCTGACGATGATAATGATAATGATGATGATGCTGATGATGATGATGCTGCTGCTGATGATGATGATGCTGATGCTGATGCTGATGATGATGATGCTGATGCTGATGCTGATGCTGCTGATGCTGATGATGATGATGATGATGATGATGATGATGAGGATGATGATGATGATGATGCTGATGATGATGATGATGATAATGATGATGAGGAGGAGGATGATGAGGATGATGAGGATGATGAGGATGATGAGGATGATGAGGATGATGATGATGATGATGAGGAGGAGGAGGAGGAGGGGGGAGGAAGAGGAGGGAGGAGGAGGAGGAGGAGGAGAAGGAGAAGGAACAGGAGGAAACGACGCGCAGCGCTGAGAATTTAAAAAGAGAACCCAAGTCCACAGGAGGGTTGGGAAACAGAGAGGGAAGAGAGAGAGAGAGAGAGAGAGAGAGCGTGTGCCATGGTTTTGCTTAAAGATCCTTAGTACAGAACCTTCCCTAGAATATAGTTTTTTTTTGTTGAAACCCGAGTGAGGATTCCTTATCGACAAAGAGTGGAACATCTTCACTGTAGACGCCTGAACCGAGAATTCTTTAGAGGGGCTCCCGTAGTAAAGTGTCATCGCTGCATAGTCCTTCATCCAATATTCTCACCGAAGACAGTGTTGAAGTAGGGCCCTTGCTAGGGCATCCTGATTGGAGGATATGTGCCATGTAACCCTGAGTCTTACCTGGAATCCTGACTAAGAACCATTGCTTAGGAACCCGTACGAAGGATTTCTAAGGAGTCCTTATGAAGGAATGCGTATGGAGGAATCATTGTTAAGGAATCCTTAGCGGGAGATCCATACTATGTAATCCTTATCCAGGGAGCCTTACAGGATATCCTTTTGTACAGAGCCTTCCGAAGGAGGTCTTAGTGAGGAATCCTTGGTGAGCTATCCTTCATGAAGCATCCTGAATCAAGGAGTGCTCACTCTATAACCCGTGAACAAGAACCCTGTTACTGACGAGGTCTTCTGAAAGGATCTGTGCCGAGGAAAGTTCCAGAGAAACCCGTACTACGGCACCCTTTCCAAGGAATCCTTATTGCTTGAGCGCCACCAGGCTAAATAACACCCCCCATCCGCAAACGGATGCCGCATGAGTGGGGTTGGACCATCAATCATCATAACACAACCTGTTTTTTTTGTTTCTCAGGTCTGAGGGCCAGCAAACATCGTAACAACAATTTGTTTTCAGGTATTTCAGGTGTTCGTGTGGATCTATCTGTCTGAGCGCATCGATCCGCAAAGACCGACAGCTACTGAAATGCATGTTTTTGTTACAGTGTTAGCGAGTTTTCTGATATGAGTTCTCTGATCTGAAGCACGTGTCTTTCACAGTGTTTGTTGACCTTTTGGCTTGACACTAGGCGCCACGACCTTGTGGCTAACACGCCGTAACCAATCCTTCACAAGATCCCTCCTCCTCCTCCTCCTCCTCCTCCACCGCACTCACCGGGGAGAGGAGGACGAGGAGGCAGAGGAGGCGGAGGAGGAGGAGGAGGAGGGGCAGGAGGATGAGGAGGAGGGTTTTCGAGCGTCTCGGGGGTCAGCTTGCTGCTGCTGTTGCGACCGTGGGCGCCTTCGGTCCTTGCGCCTCTACTGTTTGAGGCAGAAAAGGACGCAGAGGAGAAGCGGGAGGAGAGGATCTGTGGATCCCTGCCGAACCCCCAATGAAGGAGGCAGGAAGGCGATCCAGAAACTCACCCAAGGTAAGCTTCCGCCAGGTCTCAAGGCCTGGCCAGACGGGCCCACATGAGGCTCGTCATCGGGTGCCCCCACGCGGAGGGGACGAACCAGCTGCCGAGGCGGGGTGCGCGCTGACGTCGGGTGTGAGGGGGTGAGGATGGGTAGGGGGAGGAGTAAGGGGAGGAGTAGGGATCACGAGGGAGGAGGAGGGGGGAGGAGTGGGGAGAGGCGGAGGGGGAGGAGAATGAGGAGGAAGAGGAGGAGGGCGAGGAAGGGTGCTGACGACGGGGAGGACGACCCTGCCCCCCCTGCCCCGCCTCTTACTCCTTCTCCGGCCGCCCCTGGCCAGGCTGGCACCGACATTTTCCGCCTGAACTGCTCACACCGCCGCGGCGGCGACTTCGAGAGGGTTTACCCCCTCATCCGCAAGTATTCCAGGAGCTTTGGTGACAGCATCGTTCAGCTGAGTGCAGCTTCGGTTCTTCAGTCTCCTGCGTTTTTTGGCCTTGGGATGCTTCCCGGCAGGTGCGCCCCGCCGAGGGCGTTCCAGGGATGCCCGAATCGTCCCGCTCGGTCGGTGGATGTCGGAATTAT
>CAUYUJ010015197.1:233891-246391 GCA_963575745.1 Prorocentrum cordatum | reverse complement strand
AAGATCGAGGAAGACCGAGGGAGGATCGAGCTGCCCAATCATCTGGCCACCCCCAGCATGGAGGGGCGAAGGAACCCTGTCACCCTCGCGTCGTGAACAAATCACCGACGGACTGTTCTGCCGAATTCGGAGCATCAAGAAAGTGGCAGGCGTTTGCGAACAGCTTCGTGCCGAAACTGAGCAGCCCGTCCTCCTATCTTCTCCCTCGCCTTCCATGCCCTCATACACTTCCCTTTGGACCCCCTCCTCCCCTGGACACCTCCAGAAGCATCTGGAACCAAGCATCATCGGATCACACTCCAAACAAACCGAAAACATCTGGACACTTTCAAACACCGTCAGACCAGCTCTCCCCAATTCCCCCCTGCCAGAGAACTGATGTCTTGATTTGTTCGATATGGGGGTCCCCGAGGCTCCGGCCCTTTCCCGAGGGCCAGTTTGTCTCGTACCGTTTTTGACGGTCCTGGGCCGGCCCGATGATGGCCCCCAGAGGCCGAAAACGGCAAGGAACACTTGCTTGAAGATGTTTGATGATTGGGTTCTTCCACCCTCTTTTCTCTTCCTGCTCCTCGTTCCTACTCTTTGTCCTCCTCGCTCTCCTCCATCCTTCCTGCTCCCTCTCCTCCACGTCGCGTCAGATGCTCACCCCTCCTCCGCTCTACCGCCTGAGTGTACGTCGGGGTAGCTTTGCGTCGATGTTTAAAAGCCCTCCTCCGCCCTCGCCTCCTCGTTCCTCTCCTCCACCACCTCCCTCCTCCACCCTCTTCTCCAGCCCATTCCCCTCCACCATATCCTCCCCCTCACCCCTGCCCTCGTCGCTGGCCCCCCTCGCTGGCCGTGGGATCTGGGGCCCTCTCTTCATGCCAGAGCCCAGGATGATGGGCCGCAGGGTGGAGGTGCTCGGCGACCTCCAGGGCCCGAAGTTCCGCGTCGCCGAGCTGGAGGACAGCTGCCGCCCGACCGTCCTCGCGAAGGGTTGAGCATCTGGGGTAAAGCTCTTCTCGAGAGGCTCAAAGTTTGGGCGGAATGGAGCCCACGACCAACAGCAGTTCCTGCCCATTCTGAACAGGGCCCGTGGATCAGGGGCCGCCGCGGACTGTTCCCACACGAGACGACGGTGCGCCTGCCCAGCAGCGGCCGCGGCCGGTTTTTGACGGCGCCTGCTGTCAAACCTCGTGCCAATTGTTTGGTCACACCCGTTTCGGGCGTGCCGTCTACGGACTTCGGATCTGGCGCCGCGCCTCGGAAGGTAGCGCCCGACGGTGACCCGGATCCCGCAGGGACGCGTGGCGCCCTCCCGTCCGCGTGGGCCCCCCCGAAAGGTGGCACCGCGCGTGCCGCGGCAGCCAACGAGGCAGCGCTCCTCCTGCAAGGGGGCGCCGCAGCGGCGCCCCCTTGCAGGCGAGGCTCGCGGGACGAGGGTCCCAGAGCTTCGACGTCTCGACTTGTTCAGCAGCGTGGATCCCTTCCCGTGGTTTTTGGCGGCCTGGCGGCTGTGGCCTCCAGGGTCCCGAGGCCGTGCGGCGGCGGACCGTGCGGTGCGGTCTCCGGGGGCCTCGAGGCCGTTTGGCCGCGGCGACGAGGACCTCCCTCGAAACCTGCGAGGGCGTGGCGGCGAAGACGAGGCCGAGCTGACAGCGACGAGGCGGCCAAGGGCGCCTCCGACGGCGCCGAGGCGGAAGCCGCGGCGGCTTGGCTGGCGGCGGCGAGCGGAGGGGGGCCGAGCCTCCCGCCCGAGAGAGCGGCGGCAGGGCGACCCGGTGCAGCTCGCCGAGGGGGACGTGCTCGAGTTCGGCATTTGCAGGACGGACTCCGACAACATCAGGCGCCAACCTTCGCTCCCCCTCCACCAGTGAGCGGTTGGAGGCTTTGAGGGCACGGGTGGCAAGGGCGCCCTCGAGGGCTCGAAGTGATTCGCGCTTCGCGCTTCGCGGTTCGGCTCCGATTCCTCATCCTCCTCTTCTCCCCTGGGAGGCGGCGCGAGAGAGCGCGAAGTTATTCGCACTGCGCGCTTCGCGCAGCGCGAAGCGCGAAGTTGGGAGCCCTGGTTGAGGGCACGGGTGGCCGCTCCCGAGAAGGCGAATGCCGAGAGTCGCACCGGGTGAGGTGCCCGAACGTCTGACTCAGAACGGCTGCCAGTTGGTAGTTTGCTGACTCGGAGCTCCGGCACAAGCAAGTGCGAAGGCCATGCGCCCCGAGGGACACGAGGGCGGGTCGGCAAGGGTATTCTCGGGGTTCCTGCCGTGCTCCGCTGTGATACATGAAACGCAACCCGCCAGCATTGGACGGTGGGCACTGGCCAGCGTGGGAGGAGGACAGGGACGGGGAGGAGGAGGAGGAGGAGGAGGAGGAGGAGGAGGAGGATACTGATGATGATGATGATGATGATGATGATGATGATGATGATGATGATGATGATGATGGTGATGGTGATGGTGATGGTGATGGTGATGGTGATGATGATGATGATGGTGATGATGATGATGGTGATGATGGTGATGCTGGTGATGATGATGATGATGATGATGATGATGATGGTGATGATGGTGATGCTGCTGCTGCTGCTGCTGATGATGATGATGATGATGATGCTGATGCTGATGATGATGATGATGAGGATGAGGAGGAGGAGGAGGAGGGATGCGGGGGGGATGAGGGGGGACTTCCCTCAGGTCTGCGCGCCAGGAAGAACGTGACGGCTGTCGTTTCCACGTCTTTCGGATTCGTGGGGGCCATCCCTAGGCCCAGAGGACCTCCAAGACTGTCCTGACGCACCCAAAGAGGACCCCACGGCGGCCCAGAGAGGCCACGAAGACGGCGTCCGAAGGTCAAGAGGCCTTTCAGAAGCCCTCGAGGGGCACCCCAAGAGGCTCCTAAGAGGCTGCTGCAAACTTGTAAGACGAATGTGCGCGGTGCTGGGGCGAGGGCCACATTTTGAGAATTGCCCCTCTCCGTCCCCGCAGGTGTTGCAGACTTTCGATAAGACGAATGCGCACGACGCTAAAGCGAGAGCTCCATTTTGGAAACGACCCGCCTTTCTATCCGTGAGACGGTTGCAACCCTTTCAAACGAATGTGCGTGGTGTTTAGGCGAGAACCCCACTTTGAGAAGGAGCCAACGTTCATCCGTGAGGCTGCTGCAAGCTTTTCCAGACGAAACTGCTCGGCGCTAAGGCAAACATCGATTTTGAAAACCACCTGCCCTCCATCCGTGAAACGGTTGCAAGCTTTTGATATGAATGTACGCGTCGCTTATGCGAGCGCTCATTTTTGAAAACCACCGCCCTCCATCGGTGACACTGTTGCAAGCTTTGAAATCGAATGCGCGCGGCGCTAAGGCGAGAGCTCCATTTTGGAAAGGACGCCCTCCATGTTGGTAACTGTTGCGAATTTCAAGCTCAGGATCATCAATGGTGAAGAAGCTTGACTCCCAGATCGCCTTACCGACACGTCAGGGGTTGCGGCAGGGAGGAGTTGACTACAAGGAAACAGGATACGGAGGAGAAGGAGGGTAAGGAGGAAGAGGAGGAGAAAGAGGAGGAATAATAGTAGGATAAGGGTAACGATAAGGCCGTTGGGGGTCTGAAAAGAGGAGGAGCAAGAAGACTAGTAGAAGCAGGAGGAGGATGGATGGACGAGGGCGGATGGTAGACGAGCAGGAGGAGAAGGAGGAGGAGGAGGAGGTGGAGGAGGAGGAGGAGGAGGAGTATGAAATGGACGATCAGGATGATCGAGGGTGGAGGACCAGCACGACAGGCCCGGGCGCATCACCCTGAAGCCCACCGTGGAGCAGAAGGCGCTGGTGCGTGCCTGCGCGCCCGGCATCGACCTGCTCATCGAGGACGGCCTGATGAAGGCCTGCCCGCCTCTCAGGAGGGAACAAAAAGCACAGACACAATTGATCGTCGATTCCACTAGAAAAGTATGGGAAGTGGGGGGGGGGAAGACAAAAACCCAGAAGATATGGGAAAACATAGGGAATCATGCTACTTGCGTCTATTTCTTTGTGTGTCCCAGGGCCCCTTCATCCTCGGCCCCCTCCCCGCCCCCGCCCTCGCCGTCTTGGCCGACATCGGCGGGCACACCCCGCGCGAGAGCCGCTCTTTGCAGCTCTGGCCTGAGCGCTCCCTTTCTCTTTGTGCCAGCTGTGGCGGGACTCCGAGCGTGAATGACCTACCCCGCTTTCGCTTCCAGGCAAAACCAAGTCATACCACGCGCCTCCTCGTCAGGCGGCCTGACCAGTACAGGCCGTAGTTTTGGCATCGTTTGGTATCTCTTGGAAGCGAGGGTGGTCAAAAGCGAGGTAGGTTTGTTTTCCCCCCTAGAGACAGCGAGTGTCGATCCCCGTCACCTATGCTCGGTGAGGAATGGGCTGGAGAATCTGCAGCGGATCGCCAAGGACCTCTCCCCTGGTCGCAGATCGATGGCCTCTGTGCTGGGCCGCCAGCAGCGCCGCTCTCGGCGCGAGCATGCTCGTCGCGCCATGGTGCCAGGGGCGCGCTAACTCTCCCAGGCCCTGGACTGCGCCTTGGCAAAAGCGCTCAAAAGGCTTCTTGGTCCTCCGTCGTCTTCCCTGTCTAAGAGTGACCCTTGGCGTGAGTAACCTTTGGTGTCTTCCCGGTCTATGCATGCGATGCGATACCAGCGTCTTGCGCGCTTGGGTTTGACCTCCCGGGCCATCCAAAAGTGCGCAGCCAAAGTCAGTCTTGCGGAGCGCGCCATGGGAGGCACCCTGGGCGCCGCCACGAGTGTCCAGCGCTGGTCCACGAACTCCGCGCGGAGCGCCACAAGTTTCTGTTTATGCAGCTGTCTATTCCTCTACAGTCAACCCGCATAGTAAGGATGGGCAACCTTCTCAAGGGTTCCTTTGCATCCTTGCCTCCGCGGTCCATCCTTCGCCGCTTTCGCTGGCCGCGCCCCGCTCGGAAAGCTTCGAAATGAGCGTCCAGGGCCCTTGCATCCTTATCGCGCATCCTTACTATACTGGTGGAGTGCATTCCCTCCTCCCCCTCCCGCCCCGCGCCCTCCAGCTCCTCGCGGCTCCCCTCCGCATCGTCCCCTCCACCCCGCCGTGCGCTCTGGTCTCGGGCGGGCAGCCGCGGGGGGCGCGCGGCCAGCCTCCACCGGCGAATCGACGTCCGACCTCGCCGGCGTCGCATCGGCACGATGAAGTCGGGCCTGTCCCTCCACAGGAGCAATAGTCAAGAATAGTCAAACAATAGCCCGGGGGCGATTTTTGGAACATGCTTTTGCCATTTTGGAGCATTGTTCTATCGTTTTTTTTTTTCGTCCCAAATCCCCCCGCAGGAGGACAGGCCCGACTTTAACAGTACGATCGAAATGTCCACGGAAAGGCTGGGCGCGAGTGCCACCAGCGGTTCTTTTGCGTGTTGAACAGGACTCGCTGTCTGCGTCGCCGCGGACGTCGTCCACTCGAGACGGGAGGCCGCCTGCCCAACAGCGGTGGCCGCCGCTTCTGGACAAGATCTGCATGCTGGACAACTGACCGACACTAGCACGCTACGGAAATGGGCTCTGGGCATTGTGCCCAGTTCTCCGCACCCATTTCGGTCGTCCACGTCAGGCCTGGACCTAAACGAGGGAACGCGAGAGCAAAATGGAAACGAACAACACCGTTGAGGTTCGGCCCCAGCCCGCGTCGTCGTCGCCGTCGCCGCCGCGCCGTCGTCCCCCGCGAAGTGGCGCCTCGCCCGCGGCCTCCCGCCGCCCGAGCCGCCGAGGGCCACGGGGCCCTCCCGCCCCCCCCCCGCCCGCGGGGCGCCCGCGCGGCGGCCGCCGCCCGCGCAACCGAGGCGGGGGCCGCCTCGGCGTGCTCGGTCGGGGGCTCCTCGCCGCGGCCTCTTTGTTGTTCGCGTCGGCGGGTCACGAGGCAGGAGCCCTCAACGGCACCGTAACGGGTACTTACTAACGGGTACTTTGAATGTTTGCCAAAAGTTGCCACTTTAGGGTTTTTTTTTGCATTGCAGTTTTGCCCACATCGGGAAGGGTTGGGTTCACTGGGTCACTGGCCAAAGTACCCGTTAGTGGAGTCCCCGTTTGAGGGGCGCTGAAGCCCTCTCGGCAGGACCCGGGGGGCTTCCGAGAGGGAGGGCTCCGCAGAAGCCGGGAGGGCTTCTGAGAAGCCCCCCCGCCTTCTGAGGAGGCCCCCCCCGCCATCTGAGAGGGCCGCCCCCTGTCGCGCTCCTCTCTTCGTGCACCCCGCCTCAAAGAGAACATGTCGGGACCGAGCCTTCTGAGAAGGCCCGCCCCTTCTCACTTCCCGCCCAGGCTCGCCGCCGCAGGGCTCGACCCAAACGGTGTTCGAGCGATCTCGTGGACCGGTTTCGTCTCGATTCCGTTTTCAGCGAAGGCGGAGCGGAGACGGAGAGAGGGGACACGAACACCCGACGAGAGCGGAGAGCCTTGTTTAGGCCGAGCTCTGCCCAGGACACCTCTGGCCGCTGGTAGCGCCCGAGCTCTGCACGGGACTGGCCGTCGGTGCCGCCGCGGCCGTCGCCGATGTGGGACAGACGTCGCTGGCCCAACGGCGGCCGCTGCCGGTTATGGCCACCGCCTGATGTTTGTCAGGAGGGGGGACTGGGCGCGGGCACAAGTAGTTGGACGTAGACTTCTGAGAGAACCAAGAGAGCATGGGGAGCTCTGGGAAGTGGAGGGAAAGACGAGCGTCCAGAACGCGTGGAAGCATACGGGGAGCCCTGGGACTCGTGTCCACCTAAATCAGTGTCTCCCTGGCCCCTTGGTTGGGCATCGCTCCCATCCTTTCCGTGCCCATGCTTGGGCGTGTGCCAGCCGGCTCGCCACGGCGACCAGCCGCTTGGCCCCCGGGCCCGGCCCCCCCCCCGCCCCCGTGGCTGCCCTTGGCCGGGGGCGCGTTGCGGCCGCATGGCGCTGTCTTCTGCTGCTCCTCGTCCTCCTCCCCCCTCCTCCGCCTCCCTCCATCCTCGACCTTCTCCGTCGCCTCCTCCTCGACTTCTTTTTCTTCTTCTTCTTCTTCTTCTTCTTCTTCTTCTTCTTCTTCTTCTTCTTCGTGCGCGAGCGCGCGCCACCGCGCGCGTGGGCACGCGTGCAGGGAGACCTCTCTTCCCTGCCCTCAGGTCTGGGCGTCGTCAAGCGAATCGTGCGCCCGTGCTTCTCTTTTGTCTTCGGGACCTCTGCAGGCATGTGGGGAGGTTGGTTTGCGGCGCGCAACAGTTTCGGCAGCAAGAAAGTTCAGACAGACCAATGTGGAAGGAGTTTCCCAGCTTTGGTCAGGACCGCCCCCTCTCCCTGGTCTGCTTTGGGTTCCGTTGCCCCTTGAAAAAGAGGCTGGACGACTATGGTGGCCTTCTCAGAACAGCGGGCCCCTTTGAAGGAGGGACCGGGGGCTCGTGGGACGGCTGCGTGCACTGCGGGAGGCTTCCATGATCAGCCACACGCAATCTTGACCCTTCGTCGGAGCGGTGATTCATACGGACCCACAGGGGGCCATCCCCTTGCACCAGCGTGCGCGCTCGGATTCGGTCCTCCGCGGCCCCCAGAAACCGCGCGCCAGAGTTCGCTCTTGCGCAGGATCCCTCGCTTTGTGTGTAGCCGATACGAGGCCCACTCCCTTGTCAGAAAGCCACTCCCTTCGCTCCATTCCCGCCAGCTTTCCAGACCTCCGACGGCTCGATACTGGGACGGCCATGACGGCGGCGGGTCGACGGCGACGACCCCGAAGGGGGATGACGACCATGGCGGCGGCGTCGGCGACGACCACGTTGACGTGGGACAGAGACCTCAAGGATGCTTCGCGGGGCCTCCTCGGAGCGCGCTCGCAGGCCTCTTGGGGGGCAGTTGTGGGGGCCTCCTGGGGGCATCTTGGGCCTCTTGGGGGCCTCTTGGGAGTCCCTTCGGGCTTCCTGGGGGCCTCCTGCGGGCCTCCTGGGGGCCTCCTGGGGGCCTCTTGGGGCCTCGTTGGGGCCTCTTGCCTCTTCGCGCCTCCCGGGAGCTGTTCGGGGTCGAGGGCTCGAACTGTTCGTTCGGGTTTCCGTGTGGGCACCCTCTTGCAGCCGTTTCGGGGGCCTCTGGTCCCTGGGAGGCCTCGAGGGCCGTCTTGGGGCCCTCTTGGGTCGTTTTGGGGCCGTACTGGAGACTTCTTGGGGGCCTCTTGTCCCGATCTTGGTGGCATCTTGGGCCGTCTTGGGGCCTCTGGAAACCGAAAAGGCGAGAACGCTTGAATTGTCCCAAATCCAGAGAATCATTGACTTTTGCCAGTTGGGGATCTCTTGATATTGTAGTGGCCTTCGGCCAGTGCCGCCGATCCGGGGCGCTCCTGATGATGATGATGATGATGATGATGCTGATGATGCTGATGCTGCTGCTGCTGCTGCTGATGATGATGATGATGATGATGATGATGATGATGATGATGATGATGATGATGATGATGATGGTGATGTGACGATGGTGATGGTGATAGTGATGGTGATGGTGATAGAGATGGTGATGGTCTGGCCCCCCCCTTCTCTCTCCTGTCCCCCCCCTCTCTCCTGTCCCCCCCCTCTCTCCTGTCCCCCCCCCTCTCTCCTGTCTCCCCCCCCTTCTCTCTCCTGTCCAATCCCCCCCCCTCTGCCCCCCCTCTCTCCTGTCCCCCCCCCCTCTCTCCTGTTCCCCCCCCCCCTCCCCTTGCAGAGCGCCCATCTGCAAAGCGGACCCTCCCGCTTTTCCCTGCAGCTCCCGCTCCCGCCTGAGAGGGCCCCCCCATTTGCAGCCCCCCCCCTTGCAGAGCGCTCCCCCCCCCCATCTCCTGCCCTCACCCTTGCAGAGCAAAACTCTGGGGGGGGGGGGGGGGGCGAACTCGAGGGGGGGGGGGCTGGCAAGGGGGGGAGGTGCCGAGCACTGAATTCGACAGTTGATGAGGTCCCCCCCCCTCCCCCCCTCCCAAGCAGAGCTAAAGCTCATGCTGAAGCAGAGCTTCAGCTTAGACTTCTTAAACTCACACGCTGGATCGGCGGATCTTCTAGTCTCGGGGGGCTGCAGACCCCTCGACCGCTTCTCTTGACGAGCTTCTCATCTGGAGTACTTTTTGACGTCCCAGGGGTCCGAAGGCGGCCCCCAGAGGGAGATAACGCAGAACAGCCTCGGAGACGGATGCAACATGTGGCAGCACTTGCTCTCGGTGCGCGTGCGGCAGTGGGACCTGGAAACGAGGCAGCGCATTCGAGTGCGATAAGGCGTCGTCAAGCGCAGTGGCATCTGCAGCAGACGCAGACGACCGAGGAGGCGGGCGTCGGAGTGGGCGGAGCGCGGGCTGGCCGCGCCCCCCAGCTGCCCGAGTCGGGCAGGGTACGCTGAGACCCCCGCGCCTGCCAGCCACGAGCCACGAGCCGACGACCTCGTGCGGACCCAGAGATCCGACGCTCCAGAAAATCGGAGCGGGCGCTTTTTGCCTGATTTCGGCCTCCGGGGGGGCCTCGTCGGTCCTCTATAGCGGCAGAACGATTCGAGGCGAAATGCCGGCCCTGGTCAAGTGGGCCAGGGGCCCGCGCATCGCAAAAATTTGAGCAGCCGGATGTCCTGGGAGGTTGTCCCCCCTTCCGCTGGTCCTTCAGGCTGCCTCAAGTGGAGGAGGAGGAGGAGGAGGAGGAGGAGGAGGAGGAGGAGGAGTCAGGAGTCAGGAGTCAGGAGGGAGGAGGAGGAGGAGGAGTCAGGAGGGAGGAGGAGGAGGTGAGGAGGAGGAGGAGGAGGAGGAGGAGGAGGAGGAGGAGGAGGAGGAGGAGGAGGAGGAGGAGGAGGAGTCGGAAGGGAGGAGGAGGAGGAGTCCGGAGGGAGGAGGGAGGAGAGAGGAGGGAGGAGCGAGGATGATCAGATCTGGGCGTCGCAGCAGTCCCACTCTGGCGGCTGGTCGGCGTTTTCGGCCTCCAGAGGCCGCGGGCCGGCCCAGGGGGGCCGTCGATGAATCGGAGGAGGGCGAGGCGGAGGCTGCCCCCCCCCACCCGCCGCGGCGCTAGCTGGGCCGTGGCGATCCCTGCCGGTCTGCCGCCTGCCTCTCTCCCTGCGGCTGCCGCACCGTGCGTGGGGCGACGGGGCCCGCCTCGCGGTCCGTGCGCGCGCGTCCCTATTGCAGTCAACCCGTATGGGAAGGGTGCGCGAGAAGGATGCGAGGGCCTTGGACGCCCATCTCGAAGCTGTTCGAGCGGGCCGCGGCCAACGAAAGCGGCCAAGGATGGGCCGAGAAGGCAAGGATGCAAGGGTACCCTTGGGAGGGTTGCCCGTCCTTACTGTGCGGGTTGGCTGTATGGAAAGGGCACGCTCAGGCCACATGCCTCTGCCTCCCTGGCCCCCCGCCACCGTCGGCCCCGCTCGGGGGCTTCGGCCGGTCATCAGGTGACCTGCGTGGAGAAGCTGTCCGACACGGAGCTCAAGGTGAAGGTGGTCCGCGGGGGCAAGCTCAAGGCCCGCAAGGGCGTGAATGTGCCCGACGTGGAGATCGACTGCGCCGCCCTCACCGAGAAGGACCGGCGATCTCCCGACTCGGCGGAGGCAGCAGGGAATACTGAGAGAGGGGTGAGAGTCGAGGGACCTGTTCAGGGGCAACGATAGGGGGGCTAGGCTTAGGGGGGATTCATGGATAGGGGTCTGATAGCCTCACCTCGCCCATGAGCATGCGGATGTGCTATCGCGACCCTGTCGCCAATCTGTCGGCGATGTATCGCCGGTTCCGGGTCGATGTGTCCCCCCCTGTGCCAGTCTCCCCTTATCGTTACCCCTCAGCTGTGGGGGTGCGGGAGCCGTCGACTATGCAATCCGAGCGATCTGGGCGAGGCCAATCCTGAGCCCAGGATCGCTCAGGATGAAGATCATGCCCCAGGGGCAGGGTTGAGACTCCCAGACGCCCGACTACTTGGTGTTCTCAGCGCCCGCGCGCGTGCCCAGGCGGATTGTTTTTGGACCACAATTTGGCTCTCTGGTGGCCGTTCGGAAAGATCCAGGCACCCCCGGAACGCTCGGCGAGGCGCAGCCGCTGGAACGCACCCCGAAGCTGGAAAACCCGCCGAGAATCGACGAAAAGGCCGGAAAACATCCAACCTCGAACCTCGAACTCCCCCAAACATCTCCTCTCCCCGGGGATAGTGTTTCGTCCCTGCTGTAGGGACCCGAATGCAAGAAACCTTCCACATGAATCCCAACCCTGAGACGCCAGGGCGTCCATCGATTTTTAGTGTGGGAACGTCACGCTTTCCATAGTAGAGCCATCGAAACCCAAGAAGCCCAGGACATCCTGGATGCGAGCAGGGTGTTTTTTGGCATGGGTCTCCACTGAATGGCTGATGGTCCCGGGAGGCCGACGTCGAGGCGAAAGCGGCAGAATGGAACAACGCCAGATCGTCGCGGCTCTGGGCTTCTCGGGCCCCCTGTATCGATTGAGTCAAGGCACCGGTCCTGGGCTGCCTCCTCGGTCATTGTCCCTCCGCCGTGGTATTTTCAATGGGCCTGTTTTCCACCACCACCACCGTAAGTTGGAGGGGGTAAGAAGAGGATGATGAGGAGGAGGATGAGGGGGAGGAGGAGGAGGAGGAGCAGGAGGAGGACCCCTCCCCCTCCTACTTATGGTGGTGGTGGAAAACAAGCCCACCACCCCTGGCCCCTCGCCTCGCTCGGGTCTTCGGGCCCTCGTTCGGTCCCCGCTCGTCGTGCTGTGCGGTTGCAGTGTAGGGAGCTGGAGCTCGTCGCCAGCCCACGTCCAAGGAAACAGGAGCATCGGAACTCCGGCCTGGTGTCCGTGTTTTCTTCGTTGCTTCGCCGATCCGCGCGGGCTCCCGCCCCCCTCCCCCCCCATAGACCAGATCTTGGTTGCTTCTGGCGGCTGCTTTTGGCGACTGGTCTCAGGACCCCGCCCCCAATTTGCTGGCGCGAGTGGTAGAAGCAGATTGGCTAGGAGCCCGCCCAGACCCAGCCCACCCTCCCCAACCCTTCGGCCAAATGTCGAAACCCAGAATACAACAACAACGCTTGCAGTCAATCCGCATTGTAAGGATGTGCAATCGTCCCAAGGCTACCCTTGCATCTTTGCCTCCTCGGTCCATCCTTGGCCGCTTTCGCAGGCCGCGCCCCGCTCGCAAAGTGTCGAAGCGTTCTTCCAAGGCCCCTGCATCCTTATCGTGCATCCTCATGATACGGGTCGACTGTACTTGCGGCTCGCGCCGATCCCGGGTCGGCCCAGGGGCGCGTTGTTGCCCATGATGCCTTGCCGTTCTGCCAGCCGCGTGGGCTGAATACGGCCGTTTGCTTGCTCCTTCCCTCGGTGGTGATGATGATGCTGCTGATGATGATGCTGATGCTGATGATGATGCTGATGATGATGCTGATGATGCTGCTGATGATGATATTGATGGTGACAGTGATGGCGATGCTGATGCTGATGTTGATGATGACGATGATGATGATGATGATGATGATGATGATGATGATGATGATGATGATGATGGTGATGGTGATGGTGATGGTGATGGTGATGGT
>CAUYUJ010015197.1:226391-231391 GCA_963575745.1 Prorocentrum cordatum | reverse complement strand
GATCCAGAGCGACCCGCCGCCGTCTGCAGCCAACCCCGTCGATGCCATGAAGAGAGCGGACGGGGCCTTCAAAAACGCGGACCACTTGCATGAGCAAGCCGTGGCCTCCGTCCTCCGCCTTCGCGCCAGCTTGAAGGCAGCGGAGGCCAAGGAGGAGGCGGCCGCCTTGCGCCTGGCTGAGGCCAAGGAGGCCAAGACGGCAGCGGCTCGGGCGGTGGCCATGGCAGAGGGCGTCCACGACGTCAACACGAACACGCAGAGCCAGAGCCAGCAGAAGGGACCTATGTTCAAGCTTGAGTGGGACGAGACCTTCTTCGCGGGCCTGGACAAGATGGATTGCACGGAGCCTGAGCGAGCTGCACTGCAGACACTCCAGCAGGACCTTCTCAACACGCGTGGCCTGTTGGAAGGTAAAGAGAAGGAGATCACACAGTGGCTCGAGCAGGCCAAGAAGTACCAGCAGGACATCACGGACAGGATGTCCAAGAAGCGCAAGGGCAAGGCAGGCGAAGCGGCCCCTCCACCAGAGGCTCAACCTGCAGAGGCGCCAGCGGCGGAGGGCTCGAAGGACTTACCGAAGCCCCAGGCCGACGGCGAGGACGCCAAGCGTTCCGAGATGCTCAAAGAGGAAGCGAAGAAGCTGTCCGACGCGCGCTACCAGGCGATGATCGAGACGGCCAAGGCGAAGGGCAAGGGCTCCGACAGCACGGCCGCCCCCAGGCATGGCGACCCAGCGGTCGCCGCCACTGGTGAGAGCGCAACGCCTTGCCAGGAGGCTGGGGCGGCTGCTGCCGCGGACACGGCTTGACAAATACAGGAGGGTTCACCTCGGACCCTTGACGCAACCGAGGGTCAGGAGTTCACGCACATGTTTGTGGCGAACGTGACGGAGCTCTCTGACAAAGTTTGGAAGTACCCGGTCAAGAATTCGGCTACATACCACTTCTTCGGCTTCCTGGAGACACATGTTCACTCCTCGGCCGAACTGCATGAATGGGATAAAAAGGCTCGACTGCAGAAGCTTAGATTGCACCGCAATCCAGCACGCGAGTCAGGCAAGACAGTTTCAGCTGACAAGCAAGACAGATCGAATGAAGGTGGAGAAATGTTCCTTGCACGGAAGCATCTTCAAGCACACCTTCTCCCTGAGGCTCGGGCAGCAGCTGCTCAGTTATCCGATGTTGGGACGTCGGCGCTGGGCGGCTTCCTGCCGATGGTGATCCACCAGACGGGCTACAGCCTCTTGGTCGTCCTGCTCTACGGCTACTCCTCGATTCAGATGGCGGGCCACAACAAGCGTCGGCATGGACGACTGGGAGGATTGCTCAAGTCGGTGCGCATCCCGTGGCTCGTCATCGGTGATTTCAACATGGACCCCACCGTGCTGCAGGCCTCCAGCTTCATTCAGCAGGTAGACGGGACCATCCGTGTGGCGCAAGGAGGTGTGGGCACGTGCGCGAGGAAAAATGCTCCAGACTCGCTCTTGGATTATATGGTCTGCTCGCAATCTGCCCTTCCCTTCGTCAAGGATCTGACCGTCGTCCGCGATGTGAGCTGGAAACCGCATGTAGGTCTGCACCTCACTTTTAGGAGCTCGGGCCTCCAGTTGGTCACCAGGGTCCTCGAGATGCCCCTTAGGCTGCCCCAGGTGGCTAGGCCCCAGACGGCTCCCACTCTTGGTTCCAAGAGCACCCGTGCGAAGTCTCTGAGGCAGTCGGCCCAAGTTGAGGCTGCTGCCAAGCGTGTTGGGATTATAAATTCTCTTTTTGGGGACTGTGTTCAGTCTGAGTCTCACGACGACGTAGGGAGAGTTGAGGGTCCTACAGGGATGGATCCTGCGACTCAAGATTTTGAACCAGAGCTCGATCTCGACGTCTGGCCTGATGAGCCCGACCCATGGGAAAACGAGCTTAATTTCTGTCCTGACGTGACGATCAGCCAACATATTGTCACGCCAGCCCTTGCCGCCCCTCCCTCGGCCCCTCTCCCCGCGCCCAGGACTCCGAATCAGCCAGCACGTGACAGTCATCGGGAGACTGGTGCCACTGCTGGCATCGATGCGTCTATGCGCGGTCTCAGCCCCCCCCCAATTCGAGCCAGCCCCCCCCCCTGACGGTTTAAACGGCCATGCCATGGAAGACACCCGAGGAGCCGAGCCCGAGCAGACTGGCCCTGCCGCGACCACCCCCGAACCGTCGTTCAAGATACCACAGGATTTGTGGTGTCAGATTCGGGAAGATGTTGGGTTTGCGTCAGGAGCCACTTGTTTAGAATATGTCTCTCCTCCTTTGCTGCACTCCGTAGCGTTTCGGCTCGAACCAAAACACTCCGCCACAATATCAGGTTTATATGCCGCGTGGGCGACCACGGCAGAGCGCGCCATCCTCGCGCGCCACGATCAAGCCATGGCTGGCACGCCGCATGCGAACGGTCCACAGTTTCGTGTGCGCTCGGCCCACGAGGCTTCGCACCGTCGGCAGCTCCATCTACGAGATGGTCGTGCTCAATGGTGGACGAGAGTGTGCACAGTTGTGGCTGGAGTCTTGCGGCACACGTTGCGTGACAACGGACATGTACAGCTGGATGGATACCGCACCGCTTGCCATGAGCTCCTTGGCGATGTTCCTGCCGACGCCCATGGTTTGCTAAGGCTCGACAAGGACCCGCCGTGGGAGAAGTGGACCGAGTTTCTGCGCTGCGGAGGCCAGGTTGCCCTACCAGTACTGGAATCATGGGAACGATGTGCCAAACGTGTGGCAGCTCGAGCCCAGCGGGTAGCAGTCCAGTCATCGCTGCACGACTTCCGTCAGTGGGTGACGGAGCCGAAGGCGTGCGGGATCCTCCACAAGTCCTTGAAGCCCAAGGTCTTACCAGCGGTCGAGCTGGCCATGGACGGACGCACCATCTACCACCCCAAAGATATCATGGACGAGAAGATGAAGCATTACAAGAAGCTATGGGCTCCCACTACCGTCAGCCTCAGCGACACCAGGGAGCTGTTCAGGCAGATCCGAGCTGAGGCGGTCGACGCCCCGCTCGAGCCCATCGGCCCCACCAGCATCGTCAAGGCATGCCGAAGGATGAAGGCGAACGCAGGCACCGGCGTGGACGGCTTCACGCCCGTCGACTACGAGCGCCTCCCAGCAGCAGGCTTGGCCGAGATGGCCCTGCTGCTGGAGGCGGTGGAGGCCACCCTCACGTGGCCAGTGCAGGTGCTTCTGATCCTCGCACGGCTCACTCCCAAGAAGAGTTCGGGAGATCGAGCGATAGGCTTGGTCTCTATGCTGGGTCGAGTATGGTCAATGATTCGTGAAGAAGAAATTCAGGTATGGAGTAAAGAACAATCGGCACACTGGGACGCTGCTATACGTGGCAATTCATGCCTCCAAGAGGCTTTCTTACGTTCGATAAGTGAAGAGGTCGCTCATAATTTCAAAATGCAGCATGGGCACGCTATGCTTGACATAGAAGCCTTCTACGACTCAATACCATGGCAGCCTCTAGTAGCAGCAGCGCTTCGACTCAAATTTCCTCCTGTTGTGCTTTACCTCGAGCTGGTGCAATGTGTAGCACCCAGGGCACTAGAACAAATGGGCGCGGCGACTGACCCGTTCGAACCCAGCCAGAGTGTAGTCCAAGGACTACGCTCTGGCACGCGCTTTGCCAAGGCGCTCACTCACTTCGTGATGGAAGCAGTTACGACCGTGCACCCACAGTTCGATCACAGATTGTGGATCGACGACTTATCTCAACGCATGGCAGGTTCGAGGAAGGCACTCAGACGACAGATGGTGGAATGCATAGTGTTCACGTGCGAGCAGCTGAAGCTCAGGAAGCTGAAAGTTGCCGCGAAGTCCATCATCATGTGCACCAACATGCATGACACGAGGGCTATTGTCAAGGATGTTCGCAGCAGAAGTTATGAAATCAGGGGTGTCTCACAGGCCACGTACCTAGGCGTCGATTTCGGCTGCGGCAGGATGGCCAGGTCGACCAGGCGTGCACGGGAGACGAAGCACAAGCAGATATCAACCAAGATCCGCAAGTTCACTAAGGCCTCCAGGCAGTACCACGTTACGGCGAAACTACAGAAGCAGGGAGGCCTCCCTGCAGGCCTTTATGGCCACCAGGTGCATGGAGTCTTTGGCCAGCAGATGGTCTCGGTCCGCCGTCGCCTCGGGCAGTCGGTATCAGCTGGCAACCGAGGCAGGTGCTTGACCGCGCTGCTGGATATCAAGACCCCTGACATGGACCCCGCGCACACGCTGCCCGTCAAGGCCGTCGACATGTGGCTGCGTACTTGGCGAGATCACCCAGCTATTCGACCTTCTGTTAGGCGCATTTGACCAGTTATCTTGAGCAACCTCCAAGGGAAGACCCACGCCGAGCAAGCACATCAAGTTCGAGGACCAGTATCGGCTGTCATCCTAAACCTTCTGCGGGCGGGCTGGACGCCAACTACAGCAACCACGTGGAGTTACCCCACAGGCCCGAACTCGTATGAAGAATGGAACTTCCCCGACGAGTGCTACACAGGTGGCCCGCATATTGACACGCACGATGCTATACTGTCTGACCTTAAGGAGTCCCTGTATGTCAATACGTGGCGTCACGCGAGTATGCAGTATCTGGGATCTGGACTGCAGAATGGAGTGGATAATGATTCGTACCGCAGGCTGGTCCGACAGCTCAGCGAGGCTGACAACGGCAAGAGGCTCGCGGAGACCATGGTGATGGTTTCCACCGCGGGCTGCTGGACCAAGGACAGGAAGGCCAGTCTCATCAGGGCCTACGCGGGCGACAACATCTGTGACCGATGCCGTGCAGCTCCTGAGACGGCGAAGCACAGGTACTGGGAATGCAGTGAGAATAAAAAATCGCAGGCTTTCGCCTCCTCTGAGCACCTCGTGCCCCAGGCTTTAGCGCAGTTCGATAGTGAAGAAGGGTTTTGGGCCCGAGGCCTCATCCCTAGGGACTGGACCGCAGTCCCGCCTCCTGTC
>CAUYUJ010015197.1:181391-221391 GCA_963575745.1 Prorocentrum cordatum | reverse complement strand
GACGCCCTGCTGGTCGAAGGCTGGAGTCCGCTGCGGGGGGGGGGAAACAACAAAACACATGTTTATGTCCCTGCCCCCCCTTGTCGAGCAAACAAGGCGGGGGACAAGGACAGACAAAAAACAAAACCCAGCAGCCGACTGGACCTAGTGTCCTGGCAGTTCTCGTTGTGATCAGACCACGTCACACCGATTGTCCGTCCCGGCCTGGGCTCTGCCCCCCCCTTGTCCTCCCGGCCCGCCTCTCCCCCGGTCGCGCGCAGGTGCCGCCAGAGAGGAGGCCGAAGATTTGCCCCAAGATCGAGAAGCCGCAGGCGCTCGGGGCTGCGGGGTTTGGGGCTGTGCAGGGAGTTGTCAGACCGGGGAGGTTGGGGTGCAGGAGGAGGAGGGGGAGGGCGCGGAGGAGGGGGAGGAGGAGGGGGAGGAGGAGGAGGAGGAGGAGGAGGAGGAGGAGGAGGAGGAGGAGGAGGAGGAGGAGGAGGAGGAGGAGGAGGAGGAGGAGGAGGAGGGGGAGGGGGCGGAGGAGGGGATGAGGAGGAGGAGGAGGAGGAGGAGGAGGAGGAGGAGGAGGACGAGGAGGAGGAGCAGGAGGAGGAGGAGAAGGACGGGTCGCCTAAGGCCTTCGTAGAAACCCTCCACATGGCGGTGTACCCCCGAAGGGGAGGAGGGGGAGGAGTCGGAGGAAGAGGGCAGGAGGAAGACTCGGCAAGAACGACATGGGTAACGAAAGAATGGGTACATTGCCCAGCAGCAGTTCCTGTTCATTTTGAGCAGGACTCGCTGTCCACACCGCCGCGGACGTTGAAAGACGAACACGAAGAGTTGGAGGAGGAGGAGCAGGAGGAGGAGGAGGAGGAGGAGGAGGGGGAGGAGGAAGGGGAGGAGAGGAAGGAGGAGGAGGAGGGGGAGGAGGAGGAGGAGGAGGAGGAGGAGAAGGAGGAACAGGAGGAAGAGGAGGAGGAGGAGAAGGTGGAGGAGCGAGATGATGAACAACAACGAATATGACGAGGATGTGGAGGGAGGCGAGGGGGGGGAGGATGAGGATAAGGACGAGGGCGATCATGAGGACGATATTGCTAATGATGGTGACGATAATGAGGATATGTTTGTTGATGATGATGGTTACGACAATGATACTGGTGATGCTGATGCTGACTATAATCATGGCCATGGTGGTGGTGGTGGTGGTGATGGTGATGGTGGTGGTGGTGGTGGTGCTGGTGGTGATGATGCTGATGGTGATGATGATTGTGGTGATGATAATGATGATTATTATGATGCTGAGGATGGTGGATGACGAAGGTGAGAAAGAGGCAGAAGAGGATGAAATCGGAGATTATCATGATGTTGTGATGGTGCTGATGATGCTGATGATGACGATGCTGATGCTGCTGATGATGTTGATTGCGATGTTGATTGTGATGATGACGAGCATGATGATGATGCTGATGATGCTGGTGGTGGTGGTGATGATGGTGGTGATGACGATGATGATGCTGACGATGCTGCTGCTGCTGCTGCTGATGATGATGATCATGATTATGGTGATGATGGTGATGATGATGCAAATGATGATGATGATGCTGATGATGATGACATGCTGCTGCTGCTGCTGATGATGATGATGATGACGATGATGATGATGACGACGACGATGATGATGATGACGATGATGATGATGGTGCTGATGATGCTTATGATGATGATGATGATGATGATGATGATGATGATGAAGAAGATGATGATGATGATGATGATGATGATGATGATGATGATGATGCTGCTGCTGCTGCTGATGATGATGATGATTATGATGATGATGATGATGATGATGATGATGATGATGATGATGATGAGGAGGAGGAGGAGGAGGAGGAGGAGGAGGAGGAGGAGGAGGGGTGGCACCACTGAGGCGTCGGTGTTTAACGTCTTGTTGGACTATTTGCTCGCCGGCCTTCCTCTTGTTGGATTTGGCCGCGACGACCTCCGCGATACTGGTGAACGTGGGCTCGACTCAGCACGTGATGGTCGCCACGTGGAACTCCATATCTACGAAGGTCAACGCGTGCTCCTCCGCCCCGATCTGGCGGCAGTGCCAGTCCACCTCGTCGACGGCCTGCAGCGCCTTGAAGCATTGCAGGGAAGTCAGCGAACATGCCTCGCTGCGCATTTGCAACCTCTCACAGGAGCGCGCTAGGCAAGCTTGATCGGACAGCAACTGCCGCGTAACAACACCACAATAAACATACACTTTCGAAGCTTCTCGCGGACTTTCGGATCAGCGCTGGACCTCCTGGCTGCGCCTTCGGCGCCCCCGGTGCGCCCCGCGGGCCAGCGGGGGGCCCAGCGCCGATCCAGGAACTCCGCCCGGACCTCCGAAGGTTTATGCCTTTGCGGTCCTGTCAGCCTTTCACTTGCTGGGTCCGCTTTGGCGTTAGCCCAAGCGGCCGCGCTGGAATCTACGTACTGACGCTTCTGTGGTGGTTCCCATGCGTGCTGCTGCCAGCGAGTCTTCGGGGGCCCCGATCGGGCCTGCAGAGCGACCTCGTCGTGCATATGCCCACCAGCTCGAAGTCCGCGCTGCCTGACGCAGCGCCCCACGCACGAGGCAAAGCCTTGGGTGTAGTGGACACTCTGTAAGATGTCTTGCAAGCGGTGCTAAGGGTACTCGAGGTTTCTTAATAGGCGTGGGGAGGGGGGTACCCCCCGACGGGGGTTAATCTCGCCTCGTCGTCGCTCCGCGACGGGGGTCGGAGCGCCTTCGGCGCGCGGTGGCTGCCCGCGACGGGGGTCGATGTGGGGCTGTCGGCGGGAGTGAGGCCCCCCCCGACACTTACCTCGCACAACCCTCCGTTGGCGTCACAGCTAATGATCGAGGAGCTTCGTGAACTCTGGCCCAGGTCCGTCGATCGTGTCCTTCAGCTGCAACTGGGCGGGAACGTGAGGAAGTGGAATCTATGTGAGCGCGCCCAGCTTTCCGAGCTCTCGATGCAGTCTCGAGGCTAAGTTTCTGGTCGCGATGAAGTAGCTGATCTTCATCGTCCCCGTGTGCATCACGCACGTAGCCTTCTGAGGAATGTAAGCCTGCCCTGCCATTCAATTAAGCCACTGCTTGATGTTGACTGCTTCAAGGGCACGGTCCAATATCCTCCTAGCACTCAGTCGAACCCTAAGGCGTTCTATGGTGCAACGCGGCGCACCCAAAGCCAAAAATGGCTTCATTCTCTCCCGTCATGCCGATGATGGTGACGAGGTACGGCATGTTCATGTGGCGTTGGCGCGCACGCGACGTCGGTCAAGGCGTTCAAGGTTGAATTGCGCGACGCGGAAGCACGGATGGATGGACACGGTACCGCCACTGGACCCGACGGAATTCAACCTTGAACGATCGTGGCCGCGATCGATTCAATGTTGCACAATCGACGCGGTGTCAAAAACCCTTGCGCGTGCCGACGCCGCACGAACCTACCGCGGACGCCATCAAGCATGTTGCCACCAGGACGCCCCAGTGTACGCGGCCACAGACTGCCCTCCCAGGGCAAAGCACGGCGCCGCCTTCGTCAGCAGGGGGCCGCTCTGGCCAGGACCGCTGTCCCGCTAGGGTTGGAACAGGGTACCCGTACCGCTACCCTTCCCTCGTTTACCCCCTTTTTGGGCCTCATGGGAGGCCCTTGTCGCCACCGCTGGATTCATCTCGAATTGTTTGTCAGCCTTCCCTCGTTTACCCTTTTTGGGCCTCCTGGGAGGCCCTCGTCGCCACCGCTGGATTCACTTCGAATTTCTGGTCAGAACGCACCCCTGGAGAAGTCTGGGTAGCAGCGGTGTCGGTACCTTTCGGTTCCCCCAATGCCATTGCAGTTGGACGTGCACGTCGACCTTGTCTCGACGGCTGGGGTCCACACCCCGTTCGAAGCATAATCTCGGGCATTGGTTTTGACACTCCCAAGGATGTTTCTCGACTCCACGGGCCTCCAGCGCGAGACGAGCACTGCCAGGAGATACTCGGCCGCAGCAGTCGGACGAGAGGCTCTAGGAGCCTTCATTGACGGAGGACAGAGGGAACCGCGCCCTCTTTCTTGGAAGCCGAGCTTGTGGCTGGAGGCGAAGGCCTGGGATGCGTTCCCGATGGTGCAGTTGCAGAAGGCTGCCTTCGGCCTCCTGACCCCGCCGCCGCCGAACCAGGCCTGCACAACCCACGCCCTGCCTCGCCTCCACTCGCGCCTCGATCGGTGCCCTCGGCTGCTGGAGCCCGAACGGAGAGGTGAGTGCAGACGATGCCGACGACGCCGACGCCGCCGACGACGACGACGACAACGACGACGACGCCGACGACGAGGAGGACGACGACGACGGGGACGACGACAACGACGGGGACGACAGCGGCGGCGGCAGCGGCGGCGAAGTACATAAAGCTTGGGATGTCGAGATCGTCGCACTCGAAGTCAACCAGGAGAAATGAGAAAGCTGGGATGCCGAAGTCGTCGCACTCGCGTTGTCCCCAAATCTGGAATACGGCGACCGTCGCACTGGAACCGTTCGAGAGAGATCTGGGATGCCGCCACCAGCCCATTCGACCTCTACCCAAGAGAGTTTTGGGATGCCGACGCCGTCGGACCCGAACATCCACCAAGACAAATCTGGCATGCCGAAAACATCGTGCCCGCGCACCCGCCGAAAGAAATCTGCGATGCCGATGTCGCGCTCGGACTGACCAATTCGACGCCACATGTAGCACAAGGTTTGGGCGAGTAAGCGTTCACCGCCTCCGACAGGGTCACGAAGGACTGAGGCGCAATCTGCACCATTGAAGTCAACTGAACTGGCCGTAGTGCGCCCTCCATGGGGCCGCAGTGCCGAAGACAGACGCCATGATAACGAAGGAGACTTCAACTGCACTTGGCCCTCCGCACCCCACCTCTGCCCTTCACGCCTGCACACCTCAAGCTTTGAGACCCCCAGCCGCTGGACCCTCTCTCTAAGCTGTTTGGCGCTCCCCGCGGGCATGGACGGGCTCCAGCAGCTTCGAAGGGCGCGTGGGGCTTCCCATCACTGAGCTCGTCGATCTCCACCTCGCCGCCGCCGTCGCCGGGCAAGGGGACGCCCTCTGCATCCTGCCTCGGGCGGGGAGGGGCTGGAGCGGGGGCGGCTGGGACCGCCGCTGGTGCCGCAGCCGCGGCCTCGGGCCGCCCGGCTGTCGCCGCCGTCGCCGGAAGCTCGTGCAGAAGCTTGCCGGGCGAGCCCGGGTCACTGGCGGCTTGACCCGGCTGCGCCACCAGGGCAAGCATGCCAAGAGGCATCTGGGACGAGGTCGGGGGCCCTGCACAGGTCGCGGGGGGCCGGGTCTGGGGCATCGCAGCACGCGGGTCCTCCTCGAGCCGTCGCGCGTCCTGCGTCGTCCCCTCCCAGCTTGCGGCTCGACATCACCAAGTGGGGCTTGCAGCGCCGCAATTGTCTGCTGCTCGTCTCGAGACCGTTTCAGCTGGACCTTTCCCTGTCGGGCATTCGCCAGTTTTGCTGCGAAGCAGCTGGCCTGGTCCTCGATGACGTTCAAGCGCTCGAGGACGTCGACATCTTTGGAGCTGTTGGCCATTGCCTTGATGAGGCCGTCGAGGTGACGGATTCGAGGCTGCTTCTCACGCGCCTTTTCGTGGCTTGTCTTTTTCTCAAGTGGGGCAGCAGGAACATCGCCAGGAGGCCGAGGCGGATTGTCCAGCAGCTGCTTAACCCCCGCCTCGAGCTCTGCAGACTTGCCGCCACATTGTATCGGGTTGCGACCGTTTGGCCGTGCTGATGCTTTTCGAGGGGCAGCAATGTTCTTTTTGAAGCATGCACTCTTGCGGAGGCTGCACTGCTTGAAAGACCCACGATTTAAATACCCACTGGAGAAGCTCCGTTTTTTTGAACCATGGCTGTCCCGTGACCGCATTGACGCTGTGCCTGCACTCCCACAGATCTGACTCATACTGTCGACGCTTAGCTTTTGCCGAATTGCATCGGCACGCACTGCTAGGTCGCAAGGGATGTCGGGGATGAAGCCTGAGTGCACTTCAAGTTGTCTTGGCAGACCACTGTTGGGGCAGTGCACTCCCCACGCGAGCCGCACTTGTATTCTGAGCCTCCTGCTGCGGACTTGAGCCAAGCTTGCTACTGAGCGGAGGAGGAGAAGGGGAAGAACGAGGAGGAGGAGGAGGAAGAGGAGGAAGAGGAGGAAGAGGAGGAGGAGGAGGAGGAGGAGGATGAGGGAGGGGGAGGAGGAGGAGGATTTTTTTTGACATGCACCGCTAATGACGCCGCAACCCTCCTGCGTTGAGTCAGGCCTCGGCGCAGAGGCTCCTGCACCAAAGTCGCAAGGCGAAAGCCTGGCGCAGAGAGCGGTGACACAGCCAGCAGCGAGGCCGCACAGCATCCGCACCCACAAGGGGGGCCACCCGCCCAAAAGGCAGGCCGAACCACCCCCTGAAAGTTACGGACAGAGAGCAGCCATCGTGCTAGACAGAATAGTCACCCGTGACCTCTTTGGATGAAGGCCACGAAGCATACGAGCCCAGGAATCTGGTGTCCTGGGTGTGCCGTCCTTGTTGACAGGAGGGCCGCTGCACGGACTCGCCAGCTTGGCGAGCCTGAGACCAGAAGTGTAGCACGTACACGTCTGGCAGAAACACACAAAAGAGTCATCACAGCAATCGACCACCCAGCACCTGTGACCGAGCGAGGCCAGCTGAGCAACTTTCACACGCGAGTGATGGGAACAGGCTCCTGGAGGCGGCACCGCCGCAGTGCGCCTCCCGCGTAGACACAAAGTACATTGCCAAAGGTCCCCGACACGCACCCAAGAATGGCCCCCACGTGCCACCGCGGCAGGGCGCGGCGGGACGATACGTTGCACCCCCTTGAGGTCAAGGCGAGGCCAGAGAGGCAGGAGGTGCGCAGACAACTTGGCGACCGCTTTGGCAACTGAAACTAAACGACTCACAACTCCTTGAAGCTCGGGCGCAGCGGCAGGGTGCTGGAGCGCTCCCCTCTTGGCCGCCTGATCTGCCCCATGGTTGCCTAAGAGGTAAAAGGCCTCCTGAGGGGCCAAATCCAGCTCAAAACTCTGGTGGGCCTTCACCTTGGTGAGGCTCAAAATGAGCGAAGCGTGAGAGAGGGCCTGCATCACCATACCACTATACACGAGTTTGTAGCTGATCTGGTTATAATAACCTGGAGCATGATACTGCGTGTGCACATTCAAGCAGTCCGTGTAAAAGTGGCTAGGTCCCGTGGTCAGGAAAACAGAGCCCCCGAAGGCCGAGTATTCCCCTCCCTGACTCGTCTGGGGCGTGGGGCTCCAGACGGGGGCCGAAACCGAACAGAGAGGGGCCGCGGAGTCCGAATTTTCAAAAACACAACCCCCACCCCGCTCTCGACAGCTCCCGCACAGGATGTTTAAAGCACGAACCATCCGTAAAAATGTGGCCCTCGAATCCGCCACCCAGCCGAGCTGGGTCGTCATGCCACACGATATCTACACCTGTGTCCGAGAGCGGAGGTGGGAACAAATCCCCTGGGTGCCTGAAAAGGCCTCGGGTGAAAAGGAGAAGGTCCACATTGGGGCCCTTGGAGGCTTCAAGCACCCAGGGGTCCACAAGACTGGCACGCAGCTCAGAGCACTGGCTACACTCCCAAATCCTGTGGAACAAAGTGTCGGGCTCCCCGCAGAGAACACACTTAGGACAGCACTGATAACCTAAGCTAACCGCCCTGTCACGAGTCCAAGTAGCCCCACAGAGAACCGCCTTCACAGAGCCCCTCTGGATCTTGTCGAACTTAGACGACCGAGTAGCAGAAACCATAACGTCGAATCACAACCGATCAGGGGACCCCAAAGCGAGGCTGGCCTGTCTCTCCGGGAGGAGGAGGAGGAGGAGGAGGAAAAGGAGAAGTGCGGAGGAGGATGAGGAGGAGGAGAACTGCGGAGGAGGAGGAGGAGGAGGAGGAGGAAAAGGAGAAGTGCGGAGGAGGATGAGGATCGGTCCGGCGAGGGGGTGCGGTCGTGGCGGCACAACACGCCGCGGCCCTTCAGGACCGACACTTCCCACTCAGAGGAAGAGGACGACCGCAACGGTCTGCAGCACCACCACGATGCCGAAGCCCTCGAACTCCGAACGGAGTGCAAGCCATGCAGGAGGCCTTCAGTTGAAATGCCAGTCCACCAGCCCGAGCACTCGAGCACCACCCTGGGAACACCGAAGCAAAACCGTGAGGACGAGCTGCAACAAGGCGACCACAAATTCTGCCTTGCTTGCTCCATGGGCCTGGGCCAGGCTTGCCAACATCGACGTATGATATTAACCAGCTTTCTTGAAACTCACTCCCTCCAGCCAGCGTAAACGGGCACCACACTGAGAGCACCGATGCAAAGGCAACGTAGAATTGCATCACACAAGCACTTTGATTGTGGACGAAACGCGAAAGCCTTGCCCGCCAAACACAGCAGACAGTTGTTCCCACGCCCAAGCAACCCTTGGTTCCGTAGTCTTGATATGGAAAGAAACGCATTCACGAAATATCGCCAACCACCCACGGTTGCCCTGCAAGTCGGGGCTACAGTGTGCCACGCGCGACACTACGAATATCACCTGCAGCGGTACCGATTCGCGCGCTCGGGCTTGAACCAACAAAACTGGTGCCGGCTTGGGCCAGGTGTTACTGGAGAGGAGGAGGAGGAGGAGGAGGGGAGGAGGAGGAGGGAGGAGGAGGAGGAGGAGGATCGGAGGAGCAGCAGGAGGAGGAGGAGGCAGGAGGTGGGAGGAGGAGGAGGAGAGGAGGAGGAGGAGGATGAGGAGGAAGGAGGTAGGGAGGAGGGGAGGGGAGGAGGAGAGAGGAGGATGACAGGAGGAGGAGGAGGAGGAGGATGAGGAGGAGGAGGAGGAGGCTCTGACCAAATCGACGGCATCATCGAGAAATCGCAAGCGCTGATGGTCGCGCGCGGCGACCTGGGCGTGGAGATGGAGGCGCGCGGTGCCGTCCGTCACGCACTGCGCAGGGCGTTGCTCACTGGGCAGTGTGTTTCCCGGCCACGCCTCCTCCTCCTCCTCCTCCTCCTCCTCCTCCTCCTCCTCCTCCTCCTCCTCACTTCTCCTCCTCACTTCTCCTCCTCCTCCTCCTCCTCCTCCTCCTCCTCCTCCTCCTCTCCTCCCTCCTCCTCCTCCCCCTCTCATCCCTCCTCCCCCTCCCCCTCCCCCATCCCTCCCTTCTCCCTCCTCCCCCTCCCTCTCCTCCCTCCCTCCCTCCCTCCCTCCCTCCCTCCCTCTCTCCTCCTCCTCCTCCTCCTCCTCCTCCTCCTCCTCCTCCTCCTCCTCCTCCTCCCTCCTCCTCCTCCTCCTCCTCCTCCCTCCTCCTCCTCCCTCCTTCCTCCTCCTCCTCCTCCTCCTCCTCCTCCTCCGCCTCCTCCTCCTCCTTCCTCCTCCTCCTCCTCCTCCTCCTCCTCCTCCTCCTCCTCCTCCCCCTTCTCTCCTCTCCCCCTCTCCTCCTTCTCCTCCTCCTCCTTCTCCTCCTCCTCCTCCTCCTCCTCGGGTCGGAGGATCCCAGACCTCCTCGCGTCGTGACATCGATGACGACGGAAAGTTCCTTTCCATTTTCGGCCTCTGGGGGCCCTGGCCAGGCCTCGGGACCGTCAGAAACAACTCAGGATGAACACCTGGTCCCCGGGAATGGGCCGAGACCTGTGGGTCCCGATGTTGAACCCGTTTCTCTACGCCAGCGCCGAGGCATCGGCGATGCGGCGGTATCCTCCGACCCTATCTGCTCGGACCCCGCTTGGACGGCCCCTGGGGTCCTTCTACTCCAGTCTGGGTGGGCCGCCAGCGAACGCTTGCAGCGCCTTCTGCACCGGCGTCGGGGGGGGGCGTGGGCAGGGGACTCTTGTGGCTCTTGGCGAGGCGCTCCGTGCGGGAGTCGTGGCCTTTCTTTGGGCTCCTTGCTTTGGGTTTGCGGGTCTCCCCAGCCCTTTCCGAGACGAGTTGTGGCTTTCTGCCTCGAGGGTTCCGAGAAGAAAGATCATAAGTTTTCGGAGGTCCGCGTGGATTTCTCGGATCGGCTTCAAAATACCCCTGGCGGCGCCTCCGGTGCCGTTCCGCGCGCCAGCCTTTGGGGACCTCCGCGGCGATCCCAGGAACATCCGCGCGGACCCTCGCAGGTTGCCATTTTTGCCGATTTTCATTGACACGCGTTGGTTTCCCCCCCCTCCCCCTCCCCCTCCCCCCTCCCCCTCCGTCCTCCTCCTCCTCTCCTCCTCCTCCTCCTCCGCCTCCGCCTACGCCTCCTCTCCTCCTCCTCCTCCTCCTCCCCTCCTCCTCCTCCTACTCCTCCTCCCTCCCACTCGTCTCCCTCTCCTCCTGGCACCCCTCTCAAGGTGTGAGCTTGACCTGCGCGTTGGTGAGCTCGCCCTAGCGCTGTGCGCTAATTGGGCTGGTCCCTTCCGTCTCGACCTGTCTCGAGGCCGCCGTCTCATCTCCTCTCATCTCATCCCCATCCCATCCCATCCCAATCCCAATCCATCCCATCCAATCCCATCCCATCCATCTCATCTCATCTCATCTAATCTCACCTCATCTCACCCATCTCATCTCCTCCCTCCTCCTCCTTCTCCTCCTCCTCCTCCTTCTCCTCCTCCTCCTCTCCTCCTCTCCTCATCCCCTCCTCCTCCTCCGCCTCCTCGCTCCTGTTCCTCCCTCCTCCTCTTCCTCCCTTTCTCTTTCTCCTCCTCCTCCTCTTCCTTCTTCTCCTCCTCCTCCTCATATCATCATAGCCGTCCTTTCTCTTCGTCGTCATCCTCCTCCTCCCTCCCCCCCTCCTCCTCCTCCTCCTCCTCCTCCTCCTCCTCCTCCCACTCGTCCTCCCTCTCCTCCTGCACCCACCTTCAAGGTGTGAGCTGACCTTCGCGTTGGGTGAGCTCGCCCTAGCGCTGTGTGCTATTGGGCTGGTCCATTCCGTCTCGACTGTCTCGAGGCGCCGTCTCATCTCGTCTCATCTCATCTCATCTCATCACATCTCATCCCATCCCATCCCATCCATCCCATCCCATCCCATCCCATCCCATCCCATCCCATCCCATCCATCATCCCATCTCATCTCATCTCATCTCATCTCATCTCATCTCACCTCATCTCACCTCATCTCATCTCATCCCCCTCCTTCTCCTCCTCCTCCTGTCTCCTCCTCCTCTTCCTCCTCTTTCTCTTTCTCCTCCTCCTCCTCTTCCTCCTTCTCCTCCTCCTCCTCCTCCTCCTCATCATCATCATCATCATCATCATCATACCCGTCTTTCTCTTCGTCGTCCTCCTCCTCCTCCTCCCTCCCCCTCCTCCTCCTCCTCCTCCTCCTCCTCCTCCTCCTCCTCCTCCTCCTCCCTTTCTTCAGCCTCTGCGGGCGCAGCCGGGTGAGGCAAGCTGGGGCGGGCGGATGGACCGCCCTGTCCTCCGCGGGCTCCTTGGCCTCGATGCAGACGGGGCGCCCTCGCGCAGGCCGGCGTCGGCCTCTGGTGCTGGCGCCTGGAGAGGCGGCCCGTGCAGGTTCCGGCAGTGGTCAGCCGCGCGCACAGAGGGGTAAATGAGGGGAGGGGGGAGGGCTTCTTAGAAGCACCCCTCCTTGAGGCTCGGGCCCTGTCTATGCATGTGGGCGCCTTCTAAGAAGCAGCTCCTTCAGTGAAGCCTTCCCCCTCCCCCTACCCTCGCGCGCGCGCCGCCAGAGTGGCGAAGCGTCCTGATTCGCTTGTAGGCCTACCACATCAAGTTGTAAGAACCTTTGCGGCTTGCGCGGTATGGCATTAGAACAGTTTTGGCTGGGACCGTCATGTTTCTTACATCTGTTTGTGATATATGAGCATAGCGCTTGCTATCATAACATAATACTGTTCTAAGAACATGTCGTGGTAGGCCTACCGGCATGCCAGGGCGGTCGGTCCCCCTATCAACCTGCAGGTGGTGTGTCAGCAGGACTCTTGTGGAGGGGGGGGGGGGCAGAGGGGGTGCCGCGACAGTGGTGAGCTGTCCCCCCCCCCGCCGTCCCCGAGTGGCAGAGGCCGCCGCAGGGCAGGGGCTCTGTGCTTGCCGCCCCTGCCCGCGGCGCGCTTCCCTGGGCAAGCACCACCAGAGCCGCCCCGTCCGTCCAGTCCCTTCCCTTTCCTCGGGGGCGTCCAAGAGGGCGGTGAGGACTCAGTGCGTGTGTGTGTGTGTGTGTGTGCGCGTGACAATCATGGCCAGGGCCACAACCGAGGCTTCCAACATTACGTGCCCTGGCCCCGTTCGTCCGCCCGCATGTGCCGGGCCATGATGCGCTGGCCCCCGTCTTCTAGACCCCCCTCCCTGGCACGCCCGATGTGTTTCCTTCAGTCCCGTCCGCTGCCGCATCCCTCTCACCCTGCGCCTTCTTGTCCACTCCTGCTGCTGTCCTTTGCCCCTTCCTGCCCGCTCCCCATCTCCTCTTCCTGCCTCCTCCATGCTTTCATCCATCCTCATTGTTTTTCTGCTCGCCTTTTTCCCGCTTCCCGCTCACCATCGTCGTCCCCGTTTCCCGATGCCATCCTAGACCCCCCCCCATCCTCCATACCCGTTATCCCTCCCACATCCCCCTCTCCCTTCCCCTCCCATTGTCGCCCCCCTTGATCCTTCCTCCTCCGTCCTCCTCCCTGCTCGTCCCTCTTCCTTACCTCCTGCCGTATCCATCCTCCCTCCTCCTTCCCGCCCTCCCTCTCTGCCTCCCTCCCTCCTCCCACCTCCCTTCCCCCCTCCCTCTTCCGCCATCCTCTCCTTCCTCGTCTCTCCTCCGCCCTTCTTTTCCCTTTTCCTCCTCATCACCCTCCTTGCTCCTTCCTCCTTCTTCTTTCCAGCTTCCCCCTTCCCCCCACAACTCCTGCCTGACTCCGCTCTCCCCCTGTGCCGACGCTTCCCTCGGCCCCCCCCCTCCTCCCCCTCCCCCCCCGTTACTCCTCTCTCCCCTTCCCGTCTCCTCCCTGCCCCTCGGCCCCTCCCTCCTCCCTCCGCCCCTCCGCCAGGGATCTCGGCCCCCCCCACTCCCTCCTCCTCCCTCTCCCTCCCTCCTCCCATCCTCCTCCCTCCCCCCCCCTCCTCCCTCCTCCCCTCCGCCAGGGATCTCGGCCTCCTCCCAGGCACCAGCTGCCCGCCCGGGGTCGGACTCGACAGCGCCGCTGGGCCAGGAGCGTAGCATCCGGGTGCCGAGCACACGGGGCACCGGCCGCCACCTTTTCTGCGACGCCTGGGCCCGGGGGCGCCTCGTGTTCGTGCTCCTCCTGCTCCTCCTGCTCCTCCTCCTCCTCCTCCTCCTCTTTTTTCTCTTCTCTTTCTCCTTCTTCTTCTTCTTCCTCCTCCTCCTCCTCCTCCTCCTCGTATTCCTCCTTCTCGTATTCCCTCTCCTCCCCGTCGTCGTCGTCGTCCTCCTCCTCCTCCTCCTCCTCCTCCTCCTCCTCTTCTCGCGCTCCCCACCCCCAGCTCCTCCCCTGGCCGCCGCTGCCTCTACGGCGCCTGGACCTGGGGGCACTCCTCCTGCCCGCCCCCCTCGGCGCGGCAGTTGGAGCGCGTCCCGTTTGCGCAGAAGCTGCTCATCGCCAAGGCCAAGCGCGCGGGCCTCTTCGTGCGCCCCCCTAGGAGCGTGGCAGCCGAGAGCCCGCCCGCCGCCGCCCCTTGCGCTCTCCCGCCCGATCCCCGCCCTCCCTTCGCAGCCGAGTGGGCTGCGCGCGGTTGCGCAGCTCGTGCGCAGGAAGGTCTGGTGGAGGAGGACGATCAATGGAGAGGAAGCATGTTGCCAAATATTTTCCAGATGTCTAAAACATATGTTAGACATGTGTTTTACATGCAAAACACATGCTTAACACATGTTTAGAACATGCTTCCTACGTTGTAAACACATTCTAAGTTCAATGATAGGACTGTTAGGGTGTCCATTGTCGTGGCGTCCACAAGGTTTGGGGGATGGGGGCGTACCCTCGGATCCAGGCGCTGCACACTCTGCACGCCAGGCACTTCTCGCCCAGCCTCGGGCCCCAGGATCATCACAGGTCGATACAGCTGGAGGGATGCCGCAGCAAGACGGGCAGGCCGTGATTGGTTCGTGGGTTTCGAGGGAGGAATACCGGTGTGAGCCTAAGCTTTCTGAGCTCCGCGCGGACCTCCGACAGTTGTTGATGTTTGTGCAGCTCTTCTTCTGAATGAGGAGGAGGAGGAGGAGGAGGAGGAGGAGGAGGAGGAGGAGGAGGAGGAGGAGGAGGAGGAGCAGGAGAGCAACTAAGACGACGAGGAGGACGAGGAGGCCGTTGAGGGCCTGTCGCCGATCTGTCGGGCGATGCCTCGTCGATCGGGGGCTGGCCCAGGAGCGGGCCCCCCCTCCCTCGCGGCGCCCCCTCTCCCTCCGCCCAGCCGGCCCCCCCGGGCGTCCCGAGTTAGCCCCCTCCGGCGAGGCCCCAGGCGGCCCCCCCCCGGCAGGCCCACGGAGGGCCTCGGAGGCCCCCCGCGAGGCCTACAGGCAGGGGGGAGCAGGAGGCGGGGATCCGGGCGCCTCGTCCCGCTGCTCCTCAGTCGACTAGACGTAGGAGTGACCTTTCGCCGGAGTGACCTTTGGTGCGGCCACAGATGGGTCCCCATATGGCTGAAAACCAAGCAGGAGCAGCGGCTTGCGCGCCCAGGTTTGGTCCCCCGCGGCCCCCAAAAAGCCGCGCACCAAAGGTCACTCCTACCCAGGGTCACTCTTGCGTGTGGCCGACTCAGGACGTCTGTGAGTCCAGTGCGTGCTCGCCCCGCTCAGCTCCGCCGATGTGGCACGCAGCCCGTGTTGGCCCTCGGCAGCCATGCCGCCCGCGTCGCATCGGAGGGCATCGGCAGGCAAGACGCACGTTTGCGTCGGCATGCGTTCTGCGTTCCGAGGATCACCGACCGTCGCTCGAAGCTCGGCGCCAGATCCTCGACCCACCAGGCGGGTGCTGCCAGAGGGGTCCCTCGCCCACGCTGTCCCCAGGATCCCTACGGGAGGCCCGGTTGTCTCCCGAGAACCCCTCAAGGGGCCCGGAGGGCCCCGGGTGCTCCGAAGTGTCGCGGGTGACTTTTGGGAGTCCCGAAACGGTACGGTGACAGACCGTGCGGTGACAGACCGCACGGTCCGTCACGGCACGGTCTTGGGACCTTGGAGGCCCCAGTCGCCCGAGAGGTCCTCGGAGAACGACTGGAGTCCCAACACCGTGCGGTGACCCCGAATTCTCACTGACTCACCACACGGTGTGGTCACCACCCCTTTTGGGAGCCCCCCAGACCTTGGGCCAGGTCACCGTTGCGGCGCGAAAGTCGTCGCGCGTCGCGCGTCGCTGTCTGGGCCTGGGCGATTTGCCTTGCCCAAGGGCGCGGCGCGATGGCGCGAAGATGCTCGCGCATCGCGGGGCGCGATGCGCAAAGCTGGGGTGACCCAGCTGCAGCGTCGACCCCAGCTATGGGTCCACCTCCGCAGGGCCGCCTCCCCCCCGGCGCGCGGGACACTGCCGAGGTCATCAACGCCACGCAGGTGGTCGAGAGCATGATCGAGTCGCCTGTGCCCACGCGCGCGGAGGCCTGGGCCCCGCGCGCGTCCATGGTCGACGTTGTTTTTTTGTTGATAGTGTTTTTTCTTATGCTCTATTATTATGCTCTATTATTATTATTATCATCATCATTATTATTATTATTAGTAGTATTCGTATCAGTAGCCGTACTACTATTATTTCTATTACACGTCGGTCGTTGAAAGTAGGTATTTTTGGATTCCCAGATCCCAATCTACTTTAAGCGCCTTCCTACTTCAAGAATTGATAGTTTTAGATGTTTTGGGGGGCGGGCGCAAATCGAATCTACTTCTTTGGTTGTTTTGGTTGTGTTTCGTTGTTGTTGTTGATTGTCGTTGGTTGGTTTTCGTTGGTGTTTATGTTGTTTTTGAAATAAGTGTTGTTGGTTGTTGATTGTTCGTTTTTTTTCGTTTTCCCTTCGGCCTGGTTTTGGTTGTTTTCGGTTGTCTGTCGGTTGTTCTGGTCGCTCCTGGGCCCTGGGTTGGCTCTCGGTCGCTCGGCCCCTTGGGGTTCCCCTTCCTTGTCTGGTTTTGGTTGTTTTTCGGGCGTCTGTCAGTTGTTTTGGTCGCTCCTGGCCCCTGGGCTTGCTCTCGGTCGCTCGGCCCCTGGGGTGCCCCTTCCCTGTCTGGTTTTGGTTGTTTTCGGTTGACCGTCGGTTGTTCTGGTCGTCCCTCGCTCCTGGGCTGGCTCTCGGCCGCTCGGCCCCTGGGGCGCCCCTTCCTTGTCTGGTTTTGGTTGTTTTCGGTTGTCTGTCGGTTGTTTCGGTCGCTCCTGGCCCCTGGGCTGGCTCTCGGTCGCTCGGCCCTTGGGGGGCCCCTTCCCTGTCTGGATTTGGTTGTTTTCGGTTGTCCGTCGGGTTTTCTGGTCGCCCGTGGCCCTTGGGCTGGCTCTCGGTCGCTCGGCCCCTGAGGTGCCCCTTCCCTGTCTGGTTTTGGTTGTTTTCGGTTGTCTGTCGGTTGTTCTGGTCGTACCTGGCCCCTGGGCTGGCTCTCGGTCGCTCGGCCCCGGGGGGCGCCCCTTCCTTGTTTGGTTGTGGTTGTTTTCGGTTGTCCGTCGGTTGTTCTGGTCGTCCCTGAGTCCTGGGCTGGCTCTCGGCCGCTCGGCCCCTGGGGGTGCCCCTTCCTTGTCTGGTGTTGGTTGGTTTCGGTTGTCTGTCGGTTGTTTCGGTCGCTCCTGGACCCTGGGTTGGCTGGCTCTCGGTCGCTCGGCCCTTGGGGTGTCCCTTCTGTGTTTGGTTTTTGTTGTTTTCGGTTCGCCGTCGGTTGTTCTGGTCGTCCCTGGCTGCTGGGCTGGCTCTCGGTCGCTCGGCCCCTGGGGCGCCCCGTCCCTGTTTGGTTTTGGCTGTTTTCGGTTCTCCGTCGGTTGTTCTGGTCGCTGCTGGCCCCTGGGCTGGCTCTCGGTCGTTCGGCCCCTTGGTGTGCCCCTTCCCTGTATGTTTTTTGTTGTTTTCGGTTGCCTGTCGGTTGTTTCGGTCGCCCGTGGCCCCTGGGCTGGCTCTCGGTCGCTCGTCCCCTTGGGGTGCCCCTTCCTTGTCTGGTGTTGGTTGTTTTCGATTGTCTGTCGGTTGTTCTGGTCGTCCCTGGCTCCTGGGCTGACTCTCGGTCGCTCGGCCCCTGGGGGTGTCCCTTCCTTGTTTTGTTTTGGTTGTTTTCAGTTGTCTGTCAGTTGTTTCGGTCGCTCCTGGCCCCTGGGCTGGCTCTCGGTCGCTCGGCCCCTGGGGGGCCCCTTCCCTGTCTGGTTTTGGTTGTTTTCGGTTGTCTGTGGGTTCTGGTCGTCCCTCGCTCCTGGGCTGGCTCTCGGTCGCTCGGCCCCTGGGGCGCCCCTTCCCTATCTTGGTTTTGGTTGTTTTCGGTTCTCCGTCGGTTGTTCTGGTCGCTGCTGGCCCCTGGGCTGGCTCTCGGTCGCTCGGCCCCTGGGGTGCCCCTTCCTTGTCTGGTTTTTGTTGTTTTCGGTTATGTCGGTTGTTTCGGTCGCCCGTGGCCCCTGGGCTGGCTCTCGGTCGCTCGGCCCCTGAGGTGCCCCTTCCCTGTCTGGTTTTGGTTGTTTTCCGTTGTCTGTCGGTTGTTCTGGTCGTACTTGGCCCCTGGGCTGGCTCTCGGTCGCTCGGCCCCTGGGGGTGCCCCTTCCTTGTCTGGTTTTGGTTGTTTTCGGTTGTCCGTCGGTTGTTTCGGTCGCCCGTGGCCCCTGGGCGGGCTCTCGGTCGCTCGGCCCCTGGGTTGCCCATTCTTTGTCTGGTTTGGGTTGTTTTCGGTTGTCTGTCGGTTGTTTTGGTCGCTGCTGGCCCCTGGGCTGTCTGGCTCTCGGTCGCTCGGCCCATGGTGCCCCTTCCTTGTCTGGTTTTGGTTGTTTTCGGTTGTCTGTCGGTTGTTCTGGTCGTCCCTGGCTCCTGGGCTGGCTCTCGGTCGCTCGGCCCCTGGGGCCCCCCTTCCCTGTCTGGTTTTGGTTGTTTTCGGTTGTCCGTCGGTTGTTCTGGTCGCTCCTGGCCCCTGGGTTGGCTCTCGGTCGCTCGGCCCCTGGGGGTGCCCCTTCCTTGTTTGGTTTTGGTTGTTTTCGGTTGTACGTCGGTTGTTTCGGTCGCCCGTGGCCCCTGGGCTGGCTCTCGGTCGCTCGGCCCCTGGGGTGCCCCTTCTCTGTCTGGTTTTGGTTGTTTTCGGTTGTCTGTCGGTTCTTCTGGTCGTCCTTGGCTCCTGGGCTGGCTCTCGGTCGCTCGGCCCCTGTGGCGCCCCTTCCCTTGTGTGGTTTTGGTTGTTTGGTTGTCCGTCGGTTGTTCTGGTCGCTCCTGGCCCCTGGGTTGTCTCTCGGTCCCTCGGCCCCTGGGGGTGCCCTTCCTCGTTTGGTTTTGGTTGTTTTCGGTTGTCTGTCGGTTGTTTCGGTCGCTCCTGGCAGACCCAACCAGACAGGAAGGGGGCACCCCCAGGGGCCGAACGACGAGAGCCACCCGGGGGCCAGCACGACCAGAACAACCGACGGAGAACCGAAAACAGCCAAAACCAGACAGGGAAGGGGCGCCCCAGGGGCCGAACGACCGAGAGCCAGCCCAGGAGCCAGGGACGACCAGAACAACCGACGGTCAACCGAAAACAACAAAAACCAAACACGGAAGGGACACCCCAAGGGGCCGAGCGACCGAGAGCCAGCCCAGGGGCCAGGAGCGACCGAAACAACCGACAAACAACCGAAAACAACCAACACCAGACAAGGAAGGGGCACCCCCAGGGGCCGAGCGACCGAGAGCCAGCCCAGGGGCCAGGAGCGACCGAAACAACCGACAGACAACCGAAAACAACCAACACCAGACAAGGAAGGGGCGCCCCCAGGGGCCGAGCGACCGGGAGCCAGCCCAGGGGCCAGGAGCGACCAGAACAACCAACAGACAACCGAAAACAACCAAAACCAGACAAGGAAGGGGCACCCCCAGGGGCCGAGCGACAGAGAGCCAGCCCAGGGGCCACGAGCGACCGGAACAACCGACAGACAACCGAAAACAACCAAAACCAGACAGGGAAGGGGCACCCCAGGGGCCGACCGACCGAGAGCCAGCCCAGGGGCCACGGGCGACCGAAACAACCGACAGACAACCGAAAACAACCAAAACCAAACAAGGAAGGGGCACCCCCAAGGGCCGAGCGACCGAGAGCCAGCCCAACGGCCAGGAGCGACCAGATCAACCGACGGACAACCGAAAACAACGAAAACCAGACAGGGAAGGGGCACCCCAGGGGCCGAGCGACCGAGAGCCAACCCAGGAGCCAGGGCCGACCAGAACAACCGACAGACAACCGAAAACAACCAAAACCAAACAGGGAAGGGGCCCCCCAAGGGCCGACCGAGAGGCCCACCACGACCAGAACAGACCAATCGAAAACACCAAACCAGACAGGGAAGGGGCACCCCCAGGGCCGAGCGACCGAGAGCCAGCCCAGGGGCCAGGAGCGACCGAAACAACCGACAGACAACCGAAACAACCAAAACCAGATAGGGAAGGGGCGCCCCAGGGGCCGAGCGACCGAGAGCCAGCCCAGGAGCGAGGGACGACCAGAACAACCGACAGACAACCGAAAACAACCAAAACCAAACAGGGAAGGGGCCCCCCAAGGGCCGAGCGACCGAGAGCCAGCCCAGGGGCCAGGTGCGACCGAAACGACCGACAGACAACCGAAAACAACCAAAACCACACAAGGAAGGGGCACCCCAGGGGCCGAGCGACCGAGAGCCAACCCAGGGTCCAGGAGCGACCAGAACAACCGACAGACAACCGAAAACAACCAACACCAGACAAGGAAGGCGCCCCAGGGGCCGAGCGGCCGAGAGCCAGCCCAGGAGCCAGGGACGACCAGAACACCCCGCGGACAACCGAAAACAACCAAAACCAGACAGGGAAGGGGCACCCCCAGGGGCCGAGCGACCGAGAGCCAGCCCAGTGGCCAGGAGCGACCGAAACAATTGACAGACAACTGAAAACAACCGAAACAAAACAAGGAAGGGACACCCCCAGGGGCCGAGCGACCGAGAGTCAGCCCAGGAGCCAGGGACGACCAGAACAACCGACAGACAATCGAATACAACCAACACCAAACAGGGACGGGGCGCCCCAGGAGCCGAGCGACCGAGAGCCAGCCCAGGGGCCACGGGCGACCGAAACAACCGACAGACAACCGAAAACAACCGAAACAAAACAAGGAAGGGGCACCCCCAGGGGCCGAGCGGCCGAGAGCCAGCCCAGGACTCAGGGACGACCATAACAACCGACGGACAACCGAAAACAACCACAACCAAGCAAGGAAGGGGCACCCCCCAGGGGCCGAGCGACCGAGAGCCAGCCCAGGGGCCACGGGCGACCGAAACAACCGACAGACAACCGAAAACAACAAAAAACAGACAGGGAAGGGGCACCCCAAGGGGCCGAACGACCGAGAGCCAGCCCAGGGGCCAGCAGCGACCAGAACAACCGACGGAGAACCGAAAACAGCCAAAACCAAACAGGGACGGGGCGCCCCAGGAGCCGAGCGACCGAGAGCCAGCCCAGGGGCCACGGGCGACCGAAACAACCGACAGACAACCGAAAACAACCAACACCAGACAAGGAAGGGGCACCCCCAGGGGCCGAGCGGCCGAGAGCCAGCCCAGGACTCAGGGACGACCAGAACAACCGACGGACAACCGAAAACAACCACAACCAAGCAAGGAAGGGGCGCCCCCAGGGGCCGAGCGACCGAGAGCCAGCCCAGAGGCCAGGCACGACCAGAACAACCGACAGACAACCGAAAACAACCAAAACCAGACAGGGAAGGGGCACCCCAGGGGCCGAGCGACCGAGAGCCAGCCCAAGGGCCACGGGCGACCAGAATACCCGACGGACAACCGAAAACAACCAAATCCAGACGGGGAAGGGGCCCCCCAAGGGCCGAGCGACCGAGAGCCAGCCCAGGGGCCAGGAGCGACCGAAACAACCGACAGACAACCGAAAACAACCAAAACCAGACAGGGAAGGGGCGCCCCAGGGGCCGAGCGACCGAGAGCCGCGCCTGGCCCCTCGGCTGCCTCATCGGTCGCTCTGCCGTCGGCCCAGCAACTCCTCGGCTGTTTTCGGCTGTTTTTGGTTATTTTCTGTTGCCCGTCGGCCCCGCCACTCCTTAGCTGTTTTTGCTGTTTTTCGTTGGTTTCTGTTGCCCGTCGGTGGCTCTGGTCGCGCCTGGCCCCTCGGCTGCCTGTTCGGTCGCTCTGCCCTCGGCCCAGCCACTCCTTGGTCGAGGGTCCGATCGACCCAGGGCAATTGCGTGCCGCTGAGACAGGGCCCGGAAGATTTGTAATCTACTTCTTGTAATTGTTGTTGCTGTTTTTTTGGGCGGCCTCGAACGCAATCCAGTTTTTCCGCCTTCCGACTTCATGTTTTTACTTACTTCTTCCGACCGGCGTGTATTAATATTTTTATTCATGTAATTAGTAGTATGATTCGTAGCATTATTATCATCATTATCCTTGTCACTATTAATATCATTATTATTATGATTCGCCTTCTTCTCATTCTTATTATTATTAGTCGGATTCGTACTGCTACCATCATTATTATATGGATCATTGTTATTTTCATGATTCCTGTTTTTCTGATTGTTACCCTTCTCCTCCTCCTTTCCTCCTCCTCCTCCTCCTCCTCCTCCTACACCCGGGGGGTCCCAGGCACACAGGATCGTAAAAAGGTCCCACCGGGGGGGGGGACGGGGAGCCTGCGGATGTTTGGTGTGGCAACCGCTTCTGCTGAGAGCTCACGTGGTATTCAGGAATCGCGCTCTCGCCTCGATGCCGGCTGCAGGCGGCCCGGATCAGCAGGTCGACCCTGCCAGATCACGGGCACCCTCGTGTCCTGTGTCTTGCGGCCCATGCCTCCTGCACTTCTGTGGCAGCGTGGCCCTCGGCAGGGTCTTCGTGTCCTCCCGCGTGTCCCGTCCGATCTCGAGTCCGACGGTACGCCCGCCTGGTCTGGGCCGCCACGGCCCCGCGAGCAGCCTCCATAAAAAAGGTGCGCGCCGCCGTGCTCTCGCCCCTGGCCCCCTGCGGAAGGATGGCGATAGATGGAGGAGGAGTGACGGAGAGAGGGAAGCGGCGGGGGATGCGGAGAGGGTGGGGGATGGAGGCGGAAGAAGAGGGGGGCGTCCGCAGCAGCCCGGTTCGAGAGCAACGATTCGCCAGTCCATCACGACCCGCTGCCCGTCGCACGCCTTCGCGAGCGGCGCTGCGGCTGTCCTACTCGGCCTCCGCGCATGCAGCATGTCCGCGCGCGAGGGTGGCGCGCTGGCTGCGCAGGTGGCCGCGCTGAAGGACTGCGCAAAGCAGGCGGTGGACAACGGGGAGTACGGCTGGGTTGTGCAGCTCGCTGCGCGGCTCCAGCAGCTGGAGCGTCTGCAGCAGGTCGAGGCAATTGGCGCGTCGCTGAGAGCCGCCGAGAAGCGCGTGAGCGCACACATCGCCAGCATGGACACAGCCCGGACCGAGCTTCGCCGCGTAGTGGCTGCACTGGCCGATGCCAGGGCGCAGGTGCCGCACGCGCCGCCGGAGAGCGCGGAAGTCCCCGCGCCAGAGCCCGATGAGGCAGGGGGGCGGCAGATACCGCACATTCCAGAACTGGAGGAGGTGAATGTAACGGAGAGGAAGCAAGAGCTGTGGGAGAAGTTCGGCGGCCTTGAGCTCGACCCCGTGCTCGGCAGCGGAGCCGTGGTGCTGGTGGACGCAGGGTGGATGATGGAGCTAGCGGACTGCGGCGGAACCCTCGGGCCGCGCCAGGCCTTGCCGCCGATTGCGTTCATGGCCCACAGCAGGATCAAGGCCGCCACGGCTGACACTGGTGAGGGCCAAGTGCCGCTGCTGCATGCCGCTTGCATTTCGCACTGCTGGTTGCAGGCGAATCACCCGGACCCACGCGGGCATAATTTGCGTATCCTAGGTCGGGCATTGCAGCTGCTTTCCGTCGATTCTTTCCCTAATTTTACGGGCAGTTGGGCAGTATTTATGGATCTCTGTTGCATCCACCAAAATTGCAGAGACCGCGCAGGAGTCCCTCAGTGGCATACGTATCAACGTCTCGAAGGCTCCGACTCCTTTGAGGACGATGCGATCGGCCGATTCGCGTGTGAGAACGATTTGTTCCAAGAGGCATTGGGCAGCCTGGGGAACTTCTACTCCCACCATGCCACAGTCGTGCTTATGCTGACGCGATTTCCGGACGATTACAATGACCCTGCACTGTATACCCGATCTGGCAATACTGCGCAATATTTTGATCGCGGCTGGTGTTTTTGCGAGGCTTCTTGGGCCGTGCTTACGAAGAATTTCGCCTGCTTAGTGGATCTCGGGCTTCTCACGGGAGACGAGACGTGCTATTTTGGGGGACTTGGTACTGCCAATTTCCAAGGCTCGCTGGTGAAGACGTGTGCCGCAGGGCGGAAGACGCCCGTCCTGCCCAACGCTTTCGACGCGATGCTCCAGAGCAAGAGCTTCACGAACGGCAAGGTCGATGGCCCAAGGGTCGCCGAGCTGTACCGCGCAGCGTTCGCTCAGCGCTTCGAGTCTGCAGATACCCTGGTGTATCAATCACTCGGCTGGGGGGACGAGGAGGTCGAGCAGTTGGCCACTGTGCTCACCTCTGGCGTCGCGCCGCGGCTGCGGGTGCTCCACATGGCCGACAACCTCATGGGGGTCGAGGGCGCGGCGCGCCTGGCCGCGGCTCTCGGCGCGCTGCCGGAGCTGCAGAGGCTCAACCTCGCCAGAAACCGCTTGGGGGACGAGGGCGCGGCGCGTCTGGCCGCGGCCCTCGGCGCGCTGCCGGGGCTGCAGGTGCTCAGCCTCGCCAGCAACCGCGTGGGGGACGAGGGCGCGGCGAGTTTGGCCGCGGCACTCCGGGCCCCTGAGGCCTTGCAGAACCTGCAGTTTCTCGGACTCTCCAGCAACCGCGTTGGGGACGAGGGCGCGGCGCGCTTGGAGGAGGTCCTCCGGGCCCCTGAGGCCCTGCCCCGCCTGCAGGCGCTCCGGTTGCAGGGCAACCCGCTCGGCAGTGGCGCGCGAGCGGCGCTTCGCGCGGCGTGGGCCGAGGCCGGCCGGCCCGAGGGCGGCGCGTACGAGGCGCCGTGCCTCGGCTCGGAGCCTCTCCGAGTCCCCAGGGGCCTGAGCCTGTCGTGAGGGCCCCCAGCCCGCCCTCGTGGGGGGCGGCTTGGGCGCCCCTCGCGGGCGGGAGGCCCGAGGGCGGCACTCTTTCTTGCCCCGCGTGGAGAGGTTCTTCGAAGGGCTTAGGCGACCCGTCCTCCTCCTCCTCCTCCTCCTCCTTCTCCTCCTCCTCCTCCTCCTCCTCCTCCTCCTCCTCCTCGTCCTCCTTCTCCTCGTCCTCCTCGTCCTCCTCCTCTTTCTCTTCCTCCTCCCCCTCCGACTCCTCCTCCTCCTCCTCCTCCTCCTCCCTCATCCGCCCTCCTCCTCCCCCTCCTCCTCCTCGTCCTCCTCGTCTTCCTCCTTCTCTTCCTCCTCCTCCTCCTCCGCCTCCTCCTCCTCGTCGGGTCGCCCACGCCCCCGAGGGAAACCGTGCAACCCCGCGCAGAGGCACAGTGGCCCTGACGCCCTGGCGCCGCAGTCCCTTCGCAGCGGGCGCTCTCGCCCAGCTTCGGGCCCCGAGGCCCGCGCAGCTCGCTCCGCCTCGCAGGGCGGCGGGAGACGTGTCGGGGCCTCGGGCCCCGGCAGTCGAGCTTTGCCGCGGTGGCCTCGAGGTTTGCCGCGCCGTGGGATCTCATGGGGCGGGGGGAGGGGCGGGGGCCTCGCAGCCTGCGCGCGCAGCCCGCCCTCGTGGAGGGCGGCCCGGGGGGAGGCGAGGGCGGGGGAGCGGCGAGGGGGAGGGCCGGGGAGCTCGCGGCCTGCGCGCAGCCTGCCCGAGCCACAAGTCCGTCCTCCTCCGCCTCCTCCTCCGCCTCCGCCCCTCCACTCCTCCTCCTCCTCCTCCTCCTCCTCCTCCTCCTCCTCGTCATCATCGTCATCATCAGCATTAGCATCAGCATCAGCATCATTGTCATCATCAGCATCATGATTATTATCATCACCATCATCATCATCAGCAGCATCGCCATCATCATCATCATCATCATCATCATCATCATCAGCAGCAGCATCATCACCATCATCACCATCATCAGCATCAGCATCATCATCATCACCAGTATCATCATCATCATCATCATCATCATCATCATCATCATCATCATCATCATCATCATCATCATCATCATCATGCCTCTTCTATTCTCTGTGAGCAAGCTCCTGCTGTCTCCGCAGCTTCTCTGCCCAAGTGCCCCCCGTCGGCCGCGCGTGCGGGCGCCTTATGCAGGCGGTCGCACAAGCGGCTCTCCAGGGCGCTGGGGAGATTTTGTTCAGGGGGCTGCGGGCCGCGCTCTACGAGCGGCTCGTGGCTGCCCCCCTCTCTGTGCTTCAGGACCAGGGGCCTCCATCGCCTGCCTGGTCCATCCAGCAGGCGGACTCGTCCGAGGGTGAGGGGGCCTCCTGCCCTCTCCCTTCGGCGGGTTCCACCTGCCCCACCGTCTGCCTCGGGCTGGCGGTGGACCTGAGCGGCGGGGTCTCTCCCTGGCTGCTCAGCACGGTCGCCGCCCTCCTCTGGGTGACGGCCGCCTGCAGCGCCTGCGCGGGCTGCTGCCTCGGGCTGCTGGGCCCGTACGTGTGGCGGAGGCTCTGGCCCTCCGCCTGGCCGCGCGGCGCGGTTTCTGCTTCACCTGAGCAGGACCGCCGTGCGGCGCGAGCGCTGGCCTACGGGGCTCCGCCTCGACCTCAAGCGCTCGAGCGGGCAGACGCCCAGCGTGCGGGCGGCGGCGTCCACGGCGGCGCCCACTGATGGCGGAGCTGCCACCAGTTGGCGGAGGGCCCCTTTGGCCCGAGCTCTACCCTTTCGCTGCGCCCACGGCGCGCGACTACGCACGATGGCGCCTAGACGACGGCGACACCAGCTGGGCGGCTATCCCCCTCGCCTCTCGAGAAGGGGGCATCCTGCTGGCCCTGCCTGGTGCCTTTCGCTCTACAGCGGAGCTCGAGGCTGCCGAGGCGGATGGCTTTGCTGGGATGATAGGCCCCTTCCAGCTAGTGGACGTCCAGCTCCAGGGGGCCGCTTCACGGCCGCTCGCCACTACCGCATCCGTCCTCGTTATAGATATCGAGGTTGCCGAGCTCGAGCTCGAGTCGCTGTACCCTCTAGAGGTCGGCGACGACGCAGGCATCGTTCCCTTCGCCGAGGTGCGCAGCCGCGTCTATTGGCCGCATCCTTCGGGGGTTCGGGTGCTTCGCGAGGGCTACGCTCGTTTGCACGGCGCCCCGCCTACCGCAGGGGAAGAGCCTCTCCCAGGGGCCGATCGGGCTACCCCCTACCACTCTGCCGACGAGATGGAGGAGCCCGAGGGGTTCGCGGCCGACGGGGAAGCCGACCGCGCGGCCCCAAGTGCGCGAGCCCCCGCGGTCGCTGGAGCGCCGCGCGGCCCGCCCGCCAAGCGCGCTGGCGCCGCCGCGCCGCCACGGGTCGCGGGTCCTGCTCCGATTGCTCCTGGTGCTCCTGCGGCGTCTCTGGACGACGGGGCTCCCATGACCCGCGCCGAGGTAGCTGCCGAAATGCGCGCCTTGCTTGCAGCCCACGCGGCCTCCACGATGGTCGGCGGACCCGAACCGCTGGGCCCCGCTCCGGCTGCCCGGAGCGCTCGGCCCGAGGTGCCTCAGCTTTTCAGCGACGAGGCGGCGCGCCTCGGGCTGGATCCTGCGGGGATCGAGGCCGTCTTGTCCCACGCGCCCGTGGCCCCACATCGGGTCTCCGCGCGCCCCAAGGGGCCCACCTCCGCGCTGGTCTCGGCGTGGGAGAAGGCGCGCTCTCTTGCTGTCCCTCGGGCCCCTTCGTCCGCTTCCGGACCGATGGGCCCCCCGCCGCCGCCTGGGCTAGCCCATCCCGCTGCGGTCGACGGCTTTGCCGAGGCGGGCGGCGCCGACGGGTTAGAGCCGCCCCTTGCGGCCAATCCGACGGACTTCAGCCTCATGCTTCAGTGCCTGCACCAGTCCCTTTCCTTGCAGCAGGGGCGGGGCCATCGCCCAGCCTTCCACCCGCTTCTGGGGACCCTGAGCGACCAAGCTCAAACTCCGCCCGCGACCTCGGGCGACCCCGCGCACGCATCGGCTCAGATGGGGGGAATCGCTCGGAGGCGCGAGTGGCAGCAAGCGCTGATGCAGCACGGCCCCGACGTGCGAGGACTGATGAAGGAGAATTTGGCCCGCGTTCTGGGCGTGGAAGTCAGCGCCGTGACCCCCATGGCCATGCATCAGTACTTTCGCGAGCACAGCCCCCTCGGGGCTCAGCCGTCGACGCACGAGTTGTTGACGCATTTTGCCTTCCTCAGCGCCGAGCTGTGGCGGGCCTGCGAGGAGGGCAACCCCGAGAGGGTCCAGACCTTGCTGACTTGCCAGTGCATGTTCATCGACCAGTTGGCGGGGGACCGCGGCTACCTCGAGGCCGCTTGGTTCCTCACGGGGCTGGAGCCTCCCCCGTGTCGCGTGACCAGTCGTCACACGGAGCGCGAGGCCCAGACCCCGTTTTCACCCCTAGTGGATCCTCGCTGGCTGTCGGCGCAGGGCGAATACATGAAGGAGCTGCAAGCATTTCGGGCGCGCCTCGACGCCGAGCGCGCCGTCGCGCTCCCCAAGCATCCACCTCATCAGCCCAAGCAGCCCAAGGTCTCAAAGCCCCCCTTCAAGTCTCAGGGTGCTCCCAAGGCCCCGAAGGCGGTGCCCAAGAAGGACTGAAGATGCCCTTGGCGCCCGCCTTCTTGGAGGGGGGGCCTTCGCGTGGCCGGGGTACGCCGCCGCAGACAGTCTGCACCGACGCTGCTACGGCTGCTAGGCGTGTTTGGGCGCAGCGAGGGCGTGAGGGTAGGAATGCGCTCCTCCAGCGATGCTGTTGCGGCCCCGCAGGGAGGAGTACGTTCCGCCACCACGCCCCTCGCTCTGCTCCGAACCGCCCCTCGGATCCATTCGGCCATTTTGGCCGTCACCTGCCTCAGTCGAGCGCTCCCCCCATGGGGCCTGCAGCCCCTGAGGTTGGTGTTCTTGCTGGTGCTTGTTCTCCTTCAAGCACCCCTGCTGCTCTTGCCAACGTCGCGCCATTTGTCGCTGACTTGTCTGCCTTGCTGCGCCTGTTTCCAGGCGCGAACATTGATATCACCCACTGGGCGGCAGCGCTGTCCCAGGTTGGGATGGGTGCTCGATGTTCTCTTGGATCTTTCTCCCGCTCATCAATGCGTGCAATGGACAGGGACGACCCGTACCTTTTGGGGCCGCCTCCCCGCGATCCTTGGCCGTGCCCGCCTGCTCCACCTCTTGGTCCCCCGCCTGACGGCTTGTCGGCGAGGCGCAGGGAGCGCTGGAGATTGCGGCGCGCGGCGCGGACGCTCGCGCAGTATTCTGTTATTGCGTTGAACTGGCTCACTTTGGGTCATCCTAGCCTCGCTCCCGCCGAGGCTCGCGTCCGCGCCACGGTCTCGCCCTGCCAGGAGGGCGTCCGCACCCGTATCGAACGGTTGTGTCGGATCGCAGTTCGCCTTGCCCGTGGTGGCAAGAGCGACTTAGGTCGAGCCTTCGCCAAGTTCGACTCTACTGAGGTCTCGCTCCATGGCCTGGCCACCCATGTTGCAGCTTTGGAGGCCTCCTTCACCTCCTCTTCTTCCGTGCCCGCCCCCATGCGGCACTGCCCGACCAGCGCTCCTTCCGTGCCTGGTTCGCTGGCGTCTGCGGCGGCTTGGGACTCCACCCAGGTCGAGCCCTTCGATTTAAAAGTCAGGGCGTCTCGCATTAAGTGGGATTACTCGCCAGTGTTTGATCCCATTCCATTTCTCTCTGACGCTCGAGTCCGCGAAGCGTTCATCAATCCAGAGGAGATGCGGCTCCCGGCGTCAGAGTGGCCTGCTGGCCAAAAGGGGGCGCGTGTCCATATGGACCGCGCCGAGCTGTGGGCCCTGCTCCAGAAGTGGGATGCCTGCGGCGCCCTGTACCTGACTCCTGCTTCGGACCTCGCCTGGGATGAAGCCTGCGGAGCTTTCAGGGTACCGAAGGACAGCGACTTCGACAGGCTGATCCTGAACCCAACGGTCGTGAACAGCCGCTGTGCCTCAATCTCGTCCAGCACCCAGCGCCTTGGCCAGGGTTTCCTGCTGTGCCGTTTGGGTCTGGCGCCTGGGGAGTGGCTGGCAGTTTCTTGCGACGACCTACGGGAGTTTTACTACACTTTCCGCGTTCCTCCCGCGCGCGCCAGGCGTAACGCCCTTCGCGTTCGTCTGCCATCATCCCGCTTCAAGGCCTTTCGAGCCTGGCGCCCCGAGCTCGAAGGTGTGGACGTCGCGCCTTGCCTCAATGCTCTAGCGATGGGCGACAACATGGCGGTGGAGATTGCCAACTCTGCACATGAAGGCGTCTTGCACAGCTTCGGGGCCTTGCGGCCTCACGAGCAGGTTGTCCACCGCTCGCCCTTCCCGCGGGGACCGTTTGTCGAGATGCTGAATATTGATGACCATACAGGTTTTCAGAAGCTCTCGTGGCATGGCTCCGCTCCTCGCCCCGACGACCCCTGTCGTCGTGATCGTGAGGTCTTCGCCGCCTGCGATGCAGGCTACCCGCGCGTGGGCCTGATTCAGCATCCAGGCAAGCGCGCGCGCGGCGAAACGCACAAGGTGGTGGTGGGCGCCGAGGTGGAAGGGCGCATAGGCATCGTCTGCGCTCCCTTAGTGCGGACGGTGGCCTTGTGCAGGCTGACCCTGATCCAAATCTACCTCGGCATCACCACACGCTCCCTGTTAGCCTCTCTTGTGGGCTGCTGGGTCCAGGTGTTCCTCTATCGCCGTCCGATGCTCGCCATTTTCACGCACGTCTACAACTTCCTGTCGCGCCTGGCGACCGAGGAGGGCATTGAATACGACTTGCCTCCTTATGTTCGCGACGAGCTTTTGGCCTGCACCTTTTTAGCCTTTACGGCTATAACCGACCTTCGGGCGCAGCCTTGCCCCGAGGTGTTCGGTACGGACGCGTCTCTCGGCTGGGGGGGCGTTGTCCGCGCTCCTATCAGCCCGCAGCTCTCCGCCGAGCTGTGGCGCAGATCGGAGCACGGGGGGTGGCACACGATCCTGCACAATCGGAGCCTCCTCGCCGTACTCAGCCGCGGCGTGCCCTTGGGCCCTGAGCTCACCCAACTGCATCGCGACCTGGGGCTCCCGTCTATTGAGCCCCCCGTCGCGCCGCGTTGGGTCACCGAGCTATCAGAGGCGCTGCGCTTTCGGCTCGCGTACAAATGGGAGTTTCGCATGCCCCGTCACATCAATATCCTTGAGACAACGGTGTATAAGAGCTTGTGCAAGTACTGCTGTATTCGCCTCCCTGACTCTCGTATCCCCGTTCTCTTGGATTCAAAAGTGGCTTTGGGCGCGACCGCTCACGGGCGCAGTAGCTCTCCTGGTCTATCTCACGTTCTTTCGACCACTTTGCCCTATGTGATAGGAGGAGGTTTATATATGGGAGGCATGTACGTGCCTACGGACGTGCACAGGGCCGACGACCCCACGCGGAACCGTGCGGTGAGGCCCCCGTCCCGTGACCCTCCCGCCTGGTTAGTTGAAGCAGAGAGAGGAGAATTTACTCGCTTTGATTGCATTGCGTACGCCGACTCCCGCTCGTCATTCCCTACTTGTCTCTGGGGCCGATTTGTTGCGCAGCTTGTGGCTCGAGGCCCCGAGGGGCTGCTCAGCCACCGCTGGGCGGCCGCCCCCCCCCCCTCGGAGGGCGCGGGGATGGCCGCCGACGCCGCCAGCGACGGCGCCCAGGGGGAGGCACCTGACCCCTCGGGCGCCGCCGAGAGCAGCAGTGAAGCTGCTCTCGCCAGCGGAGAGCGTCGCGGGCCTCGCAACGCGCTCTTCGCTGACAGCGAACGGCCTCTCGCGTCCTCGGCAGACGCCACGCCAAAAGCGTCTGCCTCCGCGGAGGGCGGCTCGCCCGGCCCCGACCCTGGCGCCGCCAGCGCAGGATCGGCTCCCCAGGCCGCCAAGCGTGCTCCGCCACTGGCCCTCCGCTCCAAGGCCGCGGCGGCCCCTCCGCCTGCTATCGGGGTGGGCTCGTCGCGCGTCGGCTCGCGGGAAGCGCCAAAGGGGGCCTCAGCAGCTACCCCCCGCACCTTCCAGCGAGCGGCCAGGGTGAGCGCCTCTCGCCAACTGCTTGGCGTAGTGGACGGGGCCTCGCGCGGCACAATTGAGGCCGCCTTCAGGCGCCAGTCCCTAGTCTACCATCCAGACAGGACTCCCGCGCACCTGGGCGCCGACGAGCGAGCAGCCCGCGCGCTGAAGTGGAAGCAGCTCTGTGACGCCAAGTCAGTGTTGCTCCAGGCCGTCTCGCAGGCCGCCGCGCCGCCCGATGTTCCTAGCACGGGCGGCGACGGTCCTGCCGCCCGCGCCTACGCCCGGGCCAAGGCGGCAGGAAAGGGCGCCCGCAAGGGCAAGCTGGCTCCAGGGTCGACCATGGCCCTTCAGGCGCTCGAAGAGGCGGTCTCCTCGCGGGTCGCCCTTGCGAGCGCCGAGCTGGCCCCTCGGGCTGCCCTCCCCGCCTCGGGCGCGCCTCTCCCGAGGGGCGGGGTTTCGTCTGCCCTCGCGACGCGGGCGGCTGAGTCGGATGCCACCCTCGTCTCCGCCGTGTCGCGCGGCCGCGTGGAGCTCGACGCACTCCGCACCGCGCGTGCCGACGCCACCAGGCGCACGGTGCAGGCTCCTGCACGCGGCGAAGGAGAGCGTGCCGTCGCTCGTGCCGAGCTCGCGGAAGGGATGGCCGATCGCGCCTACTTCCGACGCGTGCGCGAGGCCGCCAGTCGAGAGGCCGCGGGCTTGCCGCGCACTGCTCCCGTCCAGCTGGGTCGGGATTGGCGCAAAACCTTGCGCGCCGTCCTGCACAACGCTGAGGTCTCGACGGGCCTCGCCATCGCAGAACGTGCCGCTCGTGCTGGGGACGCACCCGCGTCGTCCACTGGCCGCTCCTTGGCCGAGGTGGAGGCTGAGGACCCGCGCGCCTTGGCAAGGCCCGCCGACGACCCTGCGTCCAGCTTCAGCCGTCGTGAGCGGCGCGCGGTCCGCGCCCGCCTGGGCCCGCGGGATGAAGCGGTCGAGGACCAGCCCAACCGCGGTGGTCACGCGCCGCACTCCGCCTCGCGCACGGGCGCCGCGCGCACCAGGCGCGCCGCCAGGCAGCGGCGGGCTTCGATGGCGGCGCTCCCCGCCCCTGAGGGGGGGGCCGCCACGGCGCCTGGCCGCAGGGCGCGTCGCACTGCCAATGCGCGCCGCTGGGCAGGCGCGGCACGCCCCAGCTCCGCCGCGGGAGTGGGCTCCCCACCGCGGAGCCGCAGCCCTGCCCGCAGCCGTACGCGGTCTCCAAACCCGTACGGGACCGACCGCACCTCTCCCTCGGGGGGCTGCTCGTCGCCTCCCGTCAACGGCCCGATCTCGCCCGAGGAGCCGTCGGAGCCGCCTGCGGGGGAGGCATCGGAGGGCCCGCACACTCCTGACGGGTCCCCGCCCGCGAGCGTTCGCAGCCGCTCGAGAGCGGAGCCCGCGTGCGACGAGGACTCTCCGACGGAGCTCGAGGACGTCGTGCTGAGTGCCCTCGCAGACTCCTCGATGGACCTCGAGCGCGTCGTGGCGGGCCTGAACCCCGAGGTCCTCCGCCGCCTGCAGGCGGCCTTCCCTCGCCGCTCGGGGGCCTCTCCGCCCGCCGCTCGCGCCTCGGTTCGCAGTCGCTCTCGGGGCCGCGGCACGCGTGTAGGCTCCGAGACTCCGCGGCCCGTGCCCCCGCCGCCGCCGCCGCCCCCTCACCACTCTGGTGGGCGTGCGGCGTCGCGATCCCGCGCGTCGACCGCAGGCCAGGGGCTTAGTCGGGCCGTCGCGCGCGGCTCCTCTCGCGCGCCTTCGCGTCAGGCGACGTCGCCTCGGCGTCGCGAGGTGCGCTCCCCTCGAGTCGCTCCGAAGCGGCGCCCGAGCCCCGCTACTGCGCAGCGGCCAGCCACGTCCCGCCATGGTGCGAGCTCGGGCGACGCCCACGCAGGCAGCTCCCGCGCGGACTCCGCTGCTCAGGCCCCTCAGTCTTCGGTAGGCACGCGCTCCTCCAGCGATGCTGTTGCGGCCCCGCAGGGCGGAGGGCGTGCCGCCGAGGAAAGGGGGTCTTCGAGCGGCCCCGCGCCTGGCCGAGATTCAGGGCACGAGCTGCATCCCAGCGGCTCCCACAGCGGCGACGCTGGGAGCGCCGCGGCTGCAGCCTTCGCAGCGCGGCGCACGGCCTCCGCGGCCGTTGAGCAGCCCTTGCCTCCAGGGGCCGCCACCGCCCTAGCGTGGCGTCTCAACCTCGGCGGTGAGAAGGTCACAGTGGTGAGGTGGGGACCCGCCTGGCAAGCTGCCTTCCAGAGCGCGGCGTCGTGGCTGAGGTCTTTCGCACCCGCAGGGGCCGCCGAGCCCGAGGGCAGAGATGACCTGCACTGCCTCCTGCAGGCCTTGCACGCCTATAAGCGCCTGTTTCAGACAGGCGGCGCCGAGCCGATCGACGAAGCCTCGTGGTTGCATCCTTACGTGGCCGCCGTCGAGCCCGAGGCTATCCCCGCGGGCGCTGACCTCCAAGCCATGGGGGCGGGCGCCATCCGTGGCATCGGGCTCGGCTCAAAGATCGAGCACAGGAGGCGCGCGGGCAAGTTGGCCTGCCTTTTCGACCTTCTGTACCACGTGCAGGACGGTCACGGCGCCATCCCAGCAGCGCTGTGGGGATCTCATTCCCCTCCGTCCGAGATCCTCGACGCGTTCGCGGAGGTGGTGCCCGTTCCACATCATTCGGGCCTCACGTCCTCGGCAGCTCGTTCCGAGCTCGCCGAATCGGCCGCAGCTGCGCGCGCCGAGCCGCGCCCGCCCTTTGACTGGGCGACCCTCGAGGGAGGGGGCGCTCTGCCCGCCGAGATCGAAGCAGGGGCTCGCCGTGCTCACCGTAACATGGGCGGATCCTTCACCTCGGCGCGGGCGATGCTGGCGGAGGCGTCGGGGTTCGAGACCGACGGGCGGGACACCCTCGTTCCGCCCTTCTACGCGTCCAGGAGCAGGAGGGCCGCCACGCTGATCAGCTCTCCCAGCCCTGGCCGCCCTGCGCTCATCCTGTGGTGCGTCTGCGGCCTCTGCATCTCTCTGGGAGCCGCGGCGCCGACCGCAGGCCAAGGGCTTAGTCGGGCTGCGCCTTCCGCGCCCGCTCGCCCTCCGCGCACTCCCTTCGTGCGCGATTCTCACCTCACCTCCGCGTATCTCGATCGTCGCTCGAGATCGATTGATGCGTTCGAACTGTGGTTAGCAGAACACACTGGCGTGCCGCCCGCCACTCTTTACCGTAGCGGGATACTTCTCGCCCGCTTCCTCGCGACCTTCGGCGTGTGGCTTCATGATGCAGGTTTCCCTCATTATATTCTGGTTCATGCCATCTTGGGAATCCAGAGCGCTCATCCGCATTGGAAGGCCTTTCTAACAGAAGCTTGGGACGTAGCGAAACAATGGAAGCTCGCGGAGCCGCCAAAGCTCCGCCCGCCCTTACCTCGCGCTCTGCTGCGCGCTATGGTCGGTCTCTGTTTCGCCTGGGACTGGCCTGTGATGGCGGCCTTGCTGCTCATGGGCTTTACGATGTTCCTCAGGCCTGGCGAGCTGCTGGCGTCACGCCGCTGTGACTTGTCGCTTCCTTGCGACCGCCTCGAAGTTGAAGGGGATGCTTTTCTTTCGATTCTTGTTCCCAAGACCAGGAGAACGTACCCGACGCAGCATGCTCGCTGCTCCGATCGGGGCACGGTGAAGATTCTGAATCAAGTGTTTGGGCGGTTGGCTTCCACCGATCCTCTCGCCCCTTTCGGTGCGAGCGGCTTCCGTACTCGGTGGAATCATTTGCTTTCGGCCCTGGGCGTCCCTCTTGCCAAAGCGGGTCAGGGGCTCAACCTGACGCCCGCATGTCTGCGGGGCTCTGGCGCAACAGACTTCTATATCGCTACGGAAGACGTCCCTCGCGTCTTCTGGCGGGGGCGTTGGCGTCAGGCTTCCAGTGCTGAGCGCTACCTGCAAGCCGCCGCCGCTTCCACAGTTCTTGCTGCGCTGCCCGTGCCCGCACGGGCGCGGATCCTGTTCTTCGCCACCGCCAGCGACCGCCTTGTCGCTTCATTTCTCCAAGTCGGCCCCGCCGCTTGGCCTGCCCTACTTGCGGCCGCCCGCCGAAACCTTGTCACTTCGCAAGGTCCTTGAGCACGGGTATGGCTGCCTCGCCGTCGTCGGCGAGCAGGCGGTCTCCCCCGCCTGACGCGCGGCGCCCCGGCACGAGCGCGCGGGACGGGCCTGCCCATTTTGGGCCGCCCCGCGCGCGCGAGCCGCGGCCGCGCTCGGAGACAGCTCGCTAGCGCGCGAGCGGGAGAATGCCTCTTCTATTCTCTGTGAGCAAGCTCCTGCTGTCTCCGCAGCTTCTCTGCCCCCCTCCCTCCTCTCCCAATCTAAGGCTGATGGGCGCTGCCTCGCCGTCGTCGGCGAGCAGGCGGTCTCCCCCGCCTGACGCGCGGCGCCCCGGCACGAGCGCGCGGGACGGGCCTGCCCATTTTGGGCCGCCCCGCGCGCGCGAGCCGCGGCCGCGCTCGGAGACAGCTCGCTAGCGCGCGAGCGGGAGAATCATCATCATCATCATCATCATCATCATCATCATCATCGTCATCGGAATCATGCGTGCCTTGGGCAGCGATGGGGGGGATGGCCCCAGGGGGTGGCGCGTCGACGCCCAGTCGCACATATCATTGCCGACGGAGGGTAGCAGTCCCGCCCGGGAGCGAACGGTGCGCCGATCCATGGGCCACGCACGAGAGGTCCGATTCAAGCTCGAGGAGGTGCCCTTCGCCCCCCGGGAGCCGCCACCCCCCCTGGCGTCCACCCCCACCTCTGAGCTGCGTCGCCTCTTCGGGGGCCCTGGTCTTCCTTGCACTGGCGGTCTTGTCCTGTGTCCGACGCGGGTTCGACGCGGATTCCGCATCCCCGTCCAATGCGCGTCGAAGCAAGCGACGCTGGTGCAGCGTGGTTGGGCCGCGGGGGGGACGACGACAGCAACAAACAGCAACAAACAACAAACAGCAAACAGCAAACAACACACAACGACAACAACAACAACAACAACAACAACAACAACAACCGCAACAACATCAACAACAACAACACCAACAACAACAGCAACAACAACAACACCAACAACCACAACCACAGCCACAACCACAACCACAACAGCAACAGCAACAGCAACAGCAACACCAACAACAACAATAACAATCATGTTGATACTGTTCGCTCTTATCTGCTCGAGTGTCATTCAGCGTGCATTTCCCGAACCCTCGATACCCGCCCTTTCGTTTTCGATCATACCACTTTCGGTGGGTATATTTTGCCTTGTGAGTCCTGCGTGATTAGCCAGGAAATTTCCAGCGAGAGAGCGATTCCTGAGTGAATTTGAGGAAGTCCCCAGCGAACGTGCGATTCCTGAATGGCAAGTTCGCGCGGCGCCTGAGTACATTGCGAGGAGGTCTCAGGCAGGAGCGCGATTCTTGAGTAAACTGCGAGGAAGCCTCAAGCGGGAGCGGGGGACCCAGAGTAAATCTCGAGGAAGTGTCCAGCGGGAGCCGTTGTTGTTGTAAGCTGGGGGCCAGGGGCACAGTTTGAGGAGTAAGATTTCCCCCGATAAAAAGAAACAGGGTGCGAGTGCCTGGATGGGGGCGCATGCTGGCGGTAGCACCGGGGCGCATGCGGGCGGTACCGCCGGGGCCGTCGGCGGAGCTCCCTACGGGGGGCACGTCACTGAAAAAAGAGAATGTGCACCGGAGGGGGGGGGGTCAACAATAATGGTCCTTCAGTAATGAGAATTCAACACATCAACAACAACATCAACATCACCAATAACAACAACGTCGACGACGACGACAACGGTAACACCACCACCAACAACAAAACGGGCGCTGCTGATAGATGTAGGGCCGGCGCCTTCAAAGAAGCAGCCTCCTTCCAAGAAGCCCTCCCCCCTCCCTCCACCCCCGTTGTCCGCGCCGCCACGTAACCGTCTGGGCCGAGCTTGTGGCGAGAAGGCCTCGCCCTCGGTACGAGCCCTCTTCTCGGACAGCACGCTGCCTGGTGCCGGTGGCTGGGTCTCTCCATCCTGCGGCCACTGTTGTTCTCGCTGCACGGTCGGCAAGTTGGCCGGCCCCCTCGCAGCCACTACTGCAGATCGGGGATGGATAGACCTCCTACCCTGGCCGTTTTCGGTTCGCGAGAGGGCGTCACGGCCGTTACTCTTGCGGGTCCAGGTCCGTCGGTTTCGGCCCCAGGCCGTTTTCACTAAACGGTGGTTCACTAAAGGGAGGTTTGTCCACCACCGAAAAGAGAATTCGTTTAACATGCAACTTCTGCACCGTTGCCGTGCGAGCTTCTAGTTTCAAACCGTTCGGGTGAGGAAGAGTTCGAAAGATCAGATGCAGCTTCGGGGTCGTGGGCTGAGTGCCTTGCGAGCTCGAGAGGCTGTGGACTCAGAGGAATCCGGGGCGAAACGCCTCTCTGCTCGCCTCTCGGCTCGCTCTCCCGCTCGAGTGCACGAGGTGCTGCTGAGGGGGCAGGTACCTTCAGACTTACGTCGTGCTTGTTCTTCTACAGGAGGAAAATTCAAACATAGTAAGAGATAGTCTGGGGACGATGTTTCCATTATTTTTTGACTCTGTCTGATGTTTCTGACTCAAGTTTGTTTCGAGTATGTTTGAACATTTTTGGGAGTTTGTTAGTTTTTTTTTCTCGTCCAACGTCCGCCTGCAGGAGGACACGCCCGACCTAACTCTAGGCGCTGTACTGTTATTCAATTTGCTGCAGGAGGGCCGCCTTGGGCCGCCTCAGACGACTCAGGAAGGACAGGGGCGGGGTACGTTTGGGCGGGAGGAGTCCGGCGAGGCTGGCGCTTTGTGCCATCAGGTCCTGCTGTGGGCCATCCTCAGGACACAGGTATGCACGGCGTCAAACAGAATATCAGCCAGCGTTGACTCCAAATAGATAGGAGGACAGGCGTTGGACGAGAGGAGGATGGGAGGAGGACGAAAGGAGGACGGGAGCAGGACGGCAGGAGGACGGGAGGAGCACCATCAAGCAAGCGCAAGCAAGCAAGCGCAAGCAAGCGAGCGCAAGCGAGCAATAACAAGCAAGCAAGAGCCAGCGATCAAGTGCCAGCAAGCAAGGGCAAGCAACAGCAAGCAAGCGAGAGCAAGCACGCAAGCAAGAGCAAGCAATCACAGCAAGCAAGTGCAACCAAACAAGCAAGCAAGAGCAAGCAAGCACAGGAATACATGCGACTCATAAGAATCCATAGGAATCCATCGGACTCGCCATTGAAAATAGCTGGGGGGTGCCATTTGAAATAAGGGTGTGTGCCATAGGAAGTTGGGTGGGGGGGCATAGGAATTAGGGGGGGAACGAACCAATTATATGGTTTGAAAAGCTTGGGATAGGGGTCAACATATCCAGTGTTGTCCCTGGCGACTCGGACGTACTCCTCGTACTCGTGGGGTTCGGGTGGGGGGGGGGGGCGACAAGCATGCGGCATGGGCAGCCGCATGAGCACCGATCGCTTCGACGTATCGATCCCCAGCGGCTGCAATCCGGTCTTGAGCCGCGAAGGCGGAGGTGATCTTTTTGCTGGGAACGTTTTGGGATGTGGCATCGGCGTCGTTGGCACCTCCTGCGGGATCCGCCGACGCTGGCGATCCATTGGCGATACATCTGAGAATTGAGGGGAGATCGTTGAAGAGGGACGGAGCGGTGAAGGAGGGAGCGGTGAAGGATGAGGATGAGGAGAAGGAGAGATACTGGATGGGGAAACGCTGTCTCTTTTGGTGGTGCAGTGCCGTGTCCGGGGTGCCCTGGCGGGATGTCGCCCCCCGTCAGGGACCTGCAAAAATAGCGCCCTGATCGGCACCGCACCCCGCCATTTATTCGCCACTGACGATGCCTTCTTGGAGTGACCTCTTACACACTGTAACTGGAAGTCCTCCTGACGCCGCGTGAGGGCTCCACAAGGCTGTCCAGACAGCCTAAAATTAGCAACACATGCATTGAATTCGTCAGGTTGGCATGTGGTTTGTCGTCTTCGTCTGCGGCCGCCGTTCGCACTATGCTTGACAGCTTTGCGCGTGTTTGGCGTGCCGACTCCATCGGAAGTTGCCTTTCTCAGTTTTGCACGTGTTTGGCGTGCCGACTCCATCGGAGGTCGCGCCGATTCGATATAAGCGCTCGTTATGGGGCCCCCTTTTCCGTGCCCTTAGTCTACATTTAGTAAGAGTTTGACGTGCCGATTGGCGACTGGCACGCAGGACAACGGAGGAAACGCGGTACGCACGACGGTGGAGGAGCGAGGAGGGAGGACGAGCAGGGAGAAGGGGTGTGGAGGAGGACGATGAGGAGAAGGAGCAAGGAGGAGTAGTAGGAGGAGGAGGAGGAGGAGGAGGCGAAGGAGGAGGAGGAGGAGGATGGAGGAAGAGAGAGGAGGAGGAGGAGTAGAGGAGGTGGAGGAGAGGAGGAGGAGGTGGAGCGAGGAGGGAGGACGAGCAGGGAGAAGGGACATGTGCACGGGGATACGCGAGGAGCCGCCTCCCTGGCCTCCTCCCTCCGTCCTCCGACGCGCGACGGAGGGAGGAGGCCAGGCCGGAAAAGGCAGGGGCACGTGGAATGTGGAGCGGGAAGGGCCGTGGAGGACGGAGGGATCTGAGGAGGAGGAAAAGGAGGAGGAGGAGGAGGAGGAGGAGGAGGAGAGGGAGGATGAGGA
>CAUYUJ010015197.1:155000-181291 GCA_963575745.1 Prorocentrum cordatum | reverse complement strand
CCCCTCCCCCTCGTCGTCGTCCTCCCCGCGGTTCGATCGGGGATCCACCTCTCGGCCTCCCCGCCCCCTCCCCGCCGCTCCCGGAGGTGTGCGACGTGCAGACCGCGATCTTCGACGGCGCGGACGCCGTGATGCTGAGCGGCGAGGCGGGCACGAAAGCCGCTGTCGTCCACCGCCGTCGTCGCCGACGCCGCCACCGACGTCGTCGTCGCCGTTGAGCCGCCGCCGCCGTCGCCGTCGTCGTCGTCGCCGCCTTCATCGTCGCCTTCATCGCCGTCGTCGCCGTCGTCGCCGTCGTCGTCGTCGTCGTCGTTGCTGAGCCGCTGTCGTCGCCGCCGCCGCCGCCGACCTCCGTCGAGGTCCTCCCGGGGGTGCTCGTCGCCACGGCTGGCCTCGGGGGCTCCAGTGAGTTGGCGTCCGAGCGATGGGGCCCACAGGGATTGGAGAGGGCTTCCAGGTTGGGCTGGCATCACTCAGGGCCCCCCCCCATCCTCCCTGGTCCCTCCTCCTTCTCCGCCTCCTGATTTCCTCTCCTCGCTTCCACTCTCCTCTTTCTCCCCCCTCCCCTGCTTCTCCTCCCCATCCCCTCCCTCCTCCCTCCTCCGCCGCCTCCTCGCCCTCCCTCCTCCCCTCCTGTACTACCTCCTCGCCCTCCTTCATTCTCCCTTTGCCTCTATCCCCTCCCGCTTCTACTCCACATGAGACCGATGCGGCGGACCGTACCCACTAGTGCCACGAGGCTTTCGGTGAACCTCCTCCTGGCCTGCGCCAGGGGGAGGGCAGAATAAAGCAAGAGGCAAGGAAGAAGAGGACATGACCGAACCGAGAGGCATGGAAGCAGCTGGATATCTGGCTGCCCCTCATCCTCCCCCCCTCGCCTCCGCCCGAAGAGAGAGGCGGCCAGCGGCAAGTTCCCCTGCGAGGCCGTGCGGGCCGAGGCGTCGAGCCGCCGCGCGGCTGGCGCGCGTGCGCGCCTGCTGGAGGAGGAGGTGGAGCTGGGTGGAGCGAAGAAGGAAACACGGCACAGACAACTCTTCTGGCGCTCCGCGCGGATTTCTTGGACCTGCGCTGGAGCGCCCTGGCGGCGCCTCTGCCGCCGCCTCTGGCGCGCTCCGCGCGCCAGGGAGGGAGGACCAGCTCAGATCTGAGAAATCCGTGCGGGCCGGCAACAGTTCATGTTTGTGCCGCTTGCTGCTCCTCTAGTGGAGGAGGGACCTGTACCGCACCTACGGTTGAAAGGCCCCGCCGCTCCCCTCCCCCTCCGGGGGCCTCAGGTGGTATTCACGAGTGTGGGCGGCCTTCCCTTCTCCCTCCCCTCTGGAGAGGGTGGGCCCGCCCTGGCCCCGGCCGCGCCCTCGCGCGTCGGGCGCGAGGCTCGCACTGTGGGTGGCGCGCTCAGTTGCTGCGGAGAGGGAGACCTCAAATGGCCGAGGGGAGGAACTGGGCCTCCCACATCGGGCCTGAGTAGATGGGGTCGGAGAATCGTGACGCACCGCTGGTGCATCGCCGACGTCGCCGACGCATCGCCCCCATCAGGGCCGTCTTGCGCAGTATGGGGGCTCCGTTGGGCCATCGTGGGCTCCTCTGGAGGCACTGTTTGGCCGTCTTCGGGGCCTGGGCCGCCCTAGGCCGTTTCTGACCCATCTTGGGACCCTCCTTAGAACCATTCTGAGCACTCCCTGATGTCTCCGAGTCCCTCTTGGACGCATCTGGGGCCAGGCCGATGGCGAACAGAGGAAAGGTAGACGGTGAGGATCCGCAGACGGCACGTTTACACTTTCCGCCGTGCCCCGGCCCTGGCCAGGCAGGGTGGTGGTGTTGGTGGATGGACATTTTCTGCTGGTGATGGTCATGGTCATGGTGATGATGGTGGTGATGGTGATGATGCTGATGCTGATTTTGATGATGATGCTGCTGACCATGATGGTGATGGTGATGATGATGATGGTGATGATGATGATGATGATGATGATGATGATGATGATGATGATGATGATGATGATGATGATGATGATGATGCTGATGATGATGATGATGATGGTGATGATGATGGTGATGATGATGTTTCGGGCCGGGCGAAAGGGGGGGATTGGGAAAGGGGGGGTTACGAAATTTGCTGCATGCAGCTGGTTTTGGCCTCACCGAGGGGCCCATTCCTCGATACATGGCCGCCTTCGGCGCCGGGAGGCGCCGGGAAAATCAGCTACGTGAGCTGATTCTCAAACCCCCCCTTTGCTATCCCCCCCTTTTGCCCGACCCGAATGTTTGTGATGATGACCAGATGACCATGAATATGAATATGAATATGATGATGATGATGTTGATGCTGATGCTGATGATGATGACCATGATGTGATGATGACGATGATGACCATGAGGATGATGCTGATGATGCTGCTGCTGATGATGATACTGACGATGATGATGATGGTGCTGATGATCATGATGCTGATGATGATGATGATGACGACGACGACGACGATGATGATGATGGTGATGATGATGACGATTATGATGATGATGATGATGATGATGATGATGATGATGATGATGCTGATGATGATGATGATCTGTTATGATGATGCTGGTTGCGAGGAGGAGGATGAGGATGAGAAGGAGGCGTTCGAAGAGGAGTAGGAGGCGCTCTATGAGGAGGCGTTCGAGGAGGCATTCGAGGAGGCGGAGGCGTTCGAAGAGGAGGAGGAGGAGGAGGAGGAGGAGGCAATCGATGAGGCGTTCTAAGAGGGTTCTTCCCGCCTGACACTGCCCAACAGAGTGAGAAAGAGAGATCAAGTGTTGTCTAGGCGTTCGAACGAGGAGGATGCGGAGGAGGAGGAGGAGGAGGAGGAGGAGGATGCGGAGGAGGAGGAGGAGAAGGAGGAGGAGGAGGAGGAGGAGGAGGAGGAGGAGGAGGAGGTCGCCACCCCTCGCGGGGACCAGGCCGACGCGGCGCTTGAGGCGGAGACCGTGCGCGACCTCATGAGGCCCGCACCGAGGGGGCGGGGCTCGCCTGCCAGACCCTGGCGAGCCTCTCGATACTCGGGAGGAGAAAACACAGACACAATTAATCGTCGATTCTCAGAAAATATGGGAAAATATGGGAAGTGGGGGGGAAGACAAAAACCAAGAAAATATTGGAAAATAGGGGGAATCCTTTTAGTTGTGTGTATTTATTTGTGTGTCCCAGGGCCCCTTCAGATAGTCCTGCGAGCATCGAGGAAGGAGTCGCACCCTCACGGCTGAAGGCCATGCACAGGTTTCCGAGGGGGCCCAGCAGTCCATTTCCTGGTCTCTATTTTCAAGCTTGTTGAATCGCTTCGCTCATTTCGCCGGCCCATATTCTCGCATTTCTTCCGTTTGCTTGAGGGCTCGTTTTAAACCCGGCGTCGTTCGAGTCTCTTGACAGGAGTCTCGGGAGCTCCCTGGAGGGGCCTCTTGGGCCGTCTTGGGGCCATTTGAGGCTGTCTTGGGGATCTCTTGGGCTCTGTTGGGGCCGTCTTGGGTGCCTCTTGGGCCGTGTTGGGGCCATCTTAGGCCGTCTTGGGGCTCTCTTGGGCCGTCTTGTGACGCTCTTCGGACCCGTTGGGGCCGTCTTGGACGCCTCTTGGGCCGTCTTGTGGCCATCTTGGGCCGTCTTGGGGCGCTCCTGGGCCGTCTTGGGCCCATATTGGGGCCCTGTTGGGCCTTCTTGGGGTAATCTTGGTGGTCTCTTGGGCAGTTGTGGCGCTGTGAAACCTGAAAAGTTGCATCTGCGAAGAGTATGCTTGCCCGAGGGAATTGGACAATTTTTGCTTCTTGGGGCCTTGTTGGAGGGCCCCTTGAGGCACTCTTTGGGCTTCTTGGCGGCTTCTACGGCCATCTGGAGACCATCGTGACTGGAGGCCATCTTGGACTGTCTCGGGGACGTCTTGGAGCCCTGTTGGTACGCTCCTGGAGCGCTCTGGGGGAGTTGACCAGGACCTGGCCGGGGTACTGTTCGTCCGGGGACCCCCAGGGGCCGCCCCGCGCGCGCGATTCAGAAGTACTCTTAACCAGTTGCCGTAGATTTTAGCACGCCTCTTGTCCTCTGGCCGGCGAATTTCCATTATTACTACGAACGACTACGCCTCCGACGACTACGACTACCATTATTAGTACGATTCCCATCACTCTACCTCCTCCTCCTCCTCCTCCTCCTCCTACTACTACTACTACTACTACTCCTACTACTACTACTACTACTACTACTACTACTACTACTACTACTACTACTACTACTACTACTACTACTACTACTACTACTACTACGACTACGACTACGACTACGACTACGAACCTACGACCTACGACGACCGACTACCGAACACCCTTACGACGACGCGACGCCGACGACAAGACGACGACGACTACTAACTACTACTACTACGACCACTACTACTACTAACTACTACTACTATACTTACTAACGACTACGACTAAACGACTACTACTATTACTAACAACTACTACTACTACAACTAAACTACTACTACTACGAACTGCTACAACTAACTACTACTAGACAACACAACCTACTACTACTACTACTACGACCACTACGACCACTACGACTACTACTACTACTACTACTACTACTACTACTACTACTACTACGGCTACTACTACTACTACTATTGCTACTGCTACTGCTACTGCTACTGCTACTGCTACTGCCACTACTACTGCTACTACTACTACTACTACTACCACGGCGACTACCACGACTACTACTACTACTACCACTACTACTGATACTGCTGCTATAACTACTACTTCTACGACTACTACTACGATTAGTACTACTACTACTACTACTACGACTACTACTACTACTACTACTACTACTACTACTTCTACTATACTACTACTACTAGTACTACCACTACTACTACTACTATTACTACTACTACTATATACTACTACTACTACTACTACTACTACTACTACTACTGCCAACTACCATACTACTACTACTACTACTACTACGATACTACTACTACCACTACTACTTTACACTACTACTACACTACTAACTACTACTACTACTACTACTACTTACTACTACCGACTACTAATACTACTACTACTACTACTACTACTACTACTACGACTACGACTACGACTACTACTACTACTACTACTACTACTACTACTACTACTACTACTACTACTACTACTACTACTACTACTACTACTACTACTACTACTACTACTACTACTACTACTACTACTACTACTACTACTACTACTACTACTACTACTACTACTACTACTACTACTACTACTACTATTACTACCACTACGACCACCACTACTACTACTACTACTACTACTACTACTACTACTATTACTACTACTACTACTACGACGACTACTACTACTACTACTACTACTACTACTACTAATACTACAACACCACTCATACTACTAATACTACTGCTTCTACGACTACTACTTCTACTACTACTGCGACGACTACTACTACTACTACTACTACTACTACTACGAATGGATGTCCGAGTTTGGCCTACAGAGGGGGTCTTTGGGGAGATGGGGGTTGGATGGCCTGAGCTCGACCCCCCCGAGTTGAGGTCCTGATCGAGGGCCGCGGGGCCCGACCCCCCCGAGTTGAGGTATTGATCGCTGCCCGCAGGGTGTTTTTCAACCATCGAATTTCCTCTTCGTCCGTCTTGCGTCCTTCTCCTCCTCTCCCTCTGTCTTCCGCTCTCGTCCCACGTCGATCCTCCTTCGGCGACGCCCCTCCTCAAACAGTCATCCAGGGCACGTCCCCAGTATGATGTGTGTCGTGATCCCTCTGCTCTACGATGTGCCTCCTCTTCCGTCCTCCCATTTTCGCCCTTGCCCGCCCGTCCTCCCGGATCTTTCTCCCTCCTCATCCTGCCATCCTCATCGCGGGTTGTCGGATCGGCTGTATCGAGAGTGGATGAGGAGGAGGGGGGACGCGAGGCAAGGGAGAGAGGAGTAGAAGGAAAGGAGACATAACAGATATTCGCTTGAGGCATCCTGGACGCATGGGAACCATTAGATGGAGCGCATAGGCCCGAGACCCTGGCACATCCTTTGCTCTGCGGGGGTGGCGTTAGTGACCCTGGACCGTCCCGGGATTGGCCATCTGCTGACCGCGGGGCCCTGGACTTGGCACTCAACGATTCCGTGAGAAGGGCCCCCCTACGTTCCAGTGCCCCGGGAGGGCCACTGCGTGTGCCCGCGCTGTGTATCAGTCTCTCAGGTGTTCTCTCGAGCGTTCTTCACGTTCCATCGCTGGCTTGGCATCTCGGCAATTCTGGAGGGTGCCAGTCGGGCGTCGTCGGGCCTGGTCCTTGCGATCCAATATCGGTTCAGATCGTACGGCGGCAGAGAGCCGTGGAGCAGAGTTGCAGGTGGTGTTTCTGCGCATGGCGACGCCGTCGGCGTGGAACAGACTGCAGCGAAGTACGAGGTGAACGTTGCGGCCGCATCGAGGGCATCTTGCACGAGAAGAGGCGGGGGGTCAGATCAGACATGGTTGACGTTCATTGTGCGACAGCCAACGCTGCTGCAAACGTCAGACGGCACCACAGCTGAATCGATTCATCATGGGATGTTGCACTGAGGTTCGGACGCTGACCTTGACCTCGACAGGACCTTCCTGTTATCACCGACGAGGCTGGTTCGAATACCCGCTATGAGAACTGGAGGAGGGCGCTGAGTTCAGACGACGCGTCCCTCCACCTCTACTGCGATGCTCCTAATTCGGCCCAGGTCGCCTCACCTGGCAGCGGTCTCCAGAAGCCCATCGACACTCATCATTCGCATGCAGTTGTCCATGGAGGTAGATCGACCTCGCATCTTGAAGGCAAGGAGGGGGATTTTAGCGGGGCGCTTGACAATCATTGAGGGTGGGCAATTGTCAGACGAGGAGCCCCGCTACAGTCGCAACGTTTTCACGCGCTCTTGCCAGAGCGGACGTCAGCCGATGAGTTCAGACGACAGCTCGTGGAAGGCCTCTGGAACGGCAGCCTTAGGAAAGTATATCGCGTTGAGCATACGTGCAGTGGCTGTTGCAGGTCCCGGTCACAGACGCTCCACCGGATGCGGGCTCAGAGCGCTGACCAAGCACGCTGCCACCGTCACTGTCAGGAGCAATTGGACTCTGGCACACCTCAGCGCTGGCGGGCTCTATCTTACATCGTTCGTCCACAACCTACTGTCAGAGGCATTTATCATGGTTTTCTTCGGCGCCGTTCCAGCTCGCGTTGACGATTGCGAGCGGTGGATGCGGGTCTTCGGCAACCCGTCGGATGGCAAGCCAGGCGATGGCGAGCTGAAGGGGGCGGAAGTTTCGGTGTGGAGGGAAGATAAGGAAGCCAAGACCTCTCGTGCGTTGCGCTGGTTGACCAGCGGCTCTTTCCACGACGACATTTACGTATCCGCGATGTCCCGCGAGCCGCGCAGCATTCCCATCTGGAGGGAGTTGCAGCGCAGCGGAGGGGAGTGGGGGGGTGTCACGCAGCAGCGCATGCTCCTCACCACTGGCTCGAGGTCGTACTCGCTTTGGGAAGCCGCTGATCGATCAGACGTCGACGCCTTCATTGCTTGCATTGTCCAGTTCGTCTGGAACGAAGCTCGGTGGCCGTTGCTCGCGGACGTGGCCGAGGAGAGGCAGCTGATTTGATTATCGCTCTGCTTTCGCCTCTCGGCCAGCGTTTACCAGCTCGTCGACACAAGGCGTCGCAGGCCGCCCTACAACACGTTCGCTGGCCTCCGTCGGGCCGATGGACTCGGGCATCTTCGGGTCGGCCGAGATGCGCGCTGGGCGAGCGCATTGATAACGTTGTGGTTTTCCACGGGTCTCAAGGCGGGGTTGACGGAGCTATGGCTCGGGCTGGGTTGTCTGGGGCCCTGCCGCTCATGCTGGCCAACGCTGCCTTCATCGAGCTTGCCCACAGCGATAACCATATGCAGGGCTTATCGAGGCCCCCTGGCGAACCCAAGGATGATGATTGAGGAGAGGTTCAACGGGGGAAGGCGGGGGGGGGATCAGGGCGGGGGTCGGGCGGCGGGAGTCTTATTTGTTTCGGGTCGAGGGCTGGCGGCCGGAAGGGCAGCAAGGAGTCGAAGGATGAGGACGAGGAGGGCCCTCGCCCCCGACAGGCAGTTTACACGGGGATTGGATGGAACATCTCTCTCTGGATTCCGTTTATTTGGGCAGCAGCGAAAATGACGGAGGGCAGCGTTCAAGCAGTGGGGCGACGTGCGGTGCGCAGCCAAACAGGAACGGCGTCGAGCCGCAGAGCGAGCGGACCAGCCTCATAATATAGCAAAGTGGACCTGGCGAGCTTTTGTACACATGGAGGGCGCTGGCCGTCTGATGGACCACACGTCTGGCATCTCCACTCGCCCACTCGCCATCGGGCCCTCAGCGTTGAGGATATGACACCATGCGGGAACCTGGCGGCCATCGCGGTTCAGGGGCATCGGGCTGGTCGCCGAGCTTTTGGGCCAATGGGGCGTTCGAGAGCGCAGCCTCTGAGCAATGCTGGTCAGGTGCTGGTGGCGCCCGCGGTTGGCATTGCAGGCGATGCAGCGGTCGACGGCAGTCGGGCCCTCTCGAGCGACAGCATCATCCTGCAAAACTCATTGGCCGAGCGGGCGCGCCACAAGGCGGCGTTCGCAGCCGAGCAGGCCGATTCCGTGACGCAGCCGACGATCTACGCCGACAGTCCGATCGCGACACCGCGGCCTTGGGCTCAGGTGTGGCACGTCGTCTTGGGCGGGTTGCCACCGTCTGTGTCGGGCGATTTGGCAGCCCAGCGTTCGATCATGCCCGCGATCGTGTATGCGAGGGCCCCAGACTCCATCATTGCCGAAGCATGGAGCGCGCTGAACACCAGCAGCATGCAGGTCGAAGCCGACAAGTGGGCGAGTCTGCGCCCACACACGACCGAGGCAAAGTGTGAGCGGTTGAACGCTCCAGCCAAGCCCAGGCGTTTTTGTTGGGAGGCTGAACGCTGCGTTTCCACGGGTGTGTCCCGCGTTGCCAAGACGTTTCGTGACATACTGATGGTCGTTCGGCGCGCGCTCGACCGCGGGCTCGGGGGCAACTTATTCCAAAAGAGAGGTTTCGGCTGGGCCTCCGGATGATAAAGGTCACTTCTCATGGTCTCGCAGTGCCGCCTCCTGGTGGCGGCCGCCGGCGATGGCGGTAAGGCACTGGGCACCGTGGCGCCAGACGGTCTCCCGTGCATCGATGTTGGGCAGGCGACGCTGCGCCCCAAACTCACAGCGGCCGCGGCGGCTCGGACGGAGGACCCTTTTTAGGAGGGATAAACACACAATTAATCGTCGATTTCCCCCAACAAGATGTGAAAATATGGGAAGGGGGGAAGACAGAAACCCAGCAAAAAATTGAAAATATGGGAATCCTTTTATTTGTGTGTATTTATTTGTGTGTCCCAGGGCCCCTTTCACCTTTTCTAAGTGGGCAGGACTTGCTGTCGGTCTTCGTCCCCAGTACTCCCACGCCGACAAAGACCATCTGCTCTTCGGGAGGGGCCCTGGTTTTCGGGCCGCTCACCAGGCTTAGGTCGGGGAGCCGATTCGTGGCCAAGGTTCGCCATTGCCGCAAGGGCCCTTCCATTCCTTATTCGGCGCTCCTCATGGTAGGTAGCATGGCCACTGTAACGTGCCAGTTTCCATTGTGATTCCAGCGACACCGGATCCATACGGCTACCACAGAATTCAAACATACCCAGGATGGTTCAGCGCCCCAGTGGGAAGTGGGCGATTTTGCAAGCATTCGCGGTTCGTCTGCGTCGTCGCCGTCGCCGTTGAGGCCGCTAGGCCGCAGCCAGCGAACCAGACGAGCCATGCGCTCTAATCATCATTGCCCGTATCTTTCCCCAACTGAATGCTGGTATCTAGGGGCTCGTACTTGTCCCCCCAAAGCGCTGGTGCGTGTGGCGAGGTTTCGCCACGTTGTCGCCGGTCGCCGCCCGCTGTCGCTTCGGGTAGGTATGTCGATGGGGTTGTGCGGGATTCCGGGTTTGCTTGGTGACTCCCCGTTTCGCAGTGTTTCGTTGATGAAATATAGGTATCATATCCACATCGAAACTCTCACACATACACACATGTATATATATATATATACATACATACACATGTCGAGATGTAAATGGTTTCGCGCTCGTAGCAGGTGTTGCACCCTGGTGGTCTCGTTTCGTCCTCCTGCAACACAGATCGAGGGGCCTTCGGCCCATCCCGCCACTATGCCTGGGTTGTCGGTCGGGATCTAGTGGGAGACCTCTCGGGAGTCTCTTGGTGGCGGTCTTAGGGGTGCTTCGGGGCGTTTCGGGGGCCTCTCGGGGCCTTGTCCTCTGCCTCCTCCTCCCTTTCTTCCTCCTCCCCCGCCTCCTCCTCCTCTTCCTCCTCCCCCTCCTCCTCCCCCTCCTCCTCCTCCTCCTCCTCCTTCTCTTGGGTGTCCGGACCTGTCTCGGGGCGTTTGGGAGCTTCTGGCGCCGTCGCAGGCACTGCGGAGCTCCTGCCGCGCCGCGCCGAACGCCGCAGGCCGCAGATACCCGACGGCGCCCACCCGCACGAGGCAGCGCAGCGCGGGGCGGCGGGGCGGCTGCACGGCGGGCGCCGTCGGGGGCGGCCGACGCTGGGCCGCACCGCGCCGGAGGGTCAGAGGAGGAGAGGGCACCCATGGCCATCGGTCGTTGAACGTAGGTATTTCTGGATTCCCAGATTCCAATCTACTGTATGCGCCTTCCTACTTCAATGGTCGAGTGGCTTCACCTTCTCTGTTCTCCTTGGGGGGCGGACGGAAGCCAATCTCTTTTCAACGCCTTCCTACTTCATGCTTCTACCTACTTCTTCCGACCGATGGGTACCTCTACCCTTCGCCCGTTTCCCCTTTTTCGGCCTCCTGGGAGGCCGTCGTCGCCACCGCTGCATTCGCCCCGAAATCCTGGTCAGAACGCAGCCCGGGAGAGGTCCGGGGACTGGCGGTATCGGTACCTTCTGGTTGCTCCAGAGGGTCGGCACGAACGGAGTGGAGGCGGAAAGCATGGGAATGAAGTGGGTACGGAGAGCTAGTCTTGTTCATTTTGAACAGGACCCGCTGTTCGCGCCGCCTCAGATGCTGTCCATTTCAGACAGAAGGCCGGCTGATCAACAGCTGCCGCGGTCGGTTTTCGACAACATTTGTTGTTGGGCATCGTACCCATTGTTCCACTCGCATGTCGGGTGTCCAAAGAGGGGAAGTGGCGCACGTGACGGGTTCCAGCGCCAACGGGGGCAGTCCTCGGTTGCCCTGAGAAGCGCGGTTGGCGCCTCTGCTTCAGGAGCGACAGAAGGACGTTACCACGTACATGAATCCACGTTGCTTTCGAGAGCATGCGGTGCGCGAACGTCCGTATCTCGCGCGGACGGCCTCGCGGATCGAGGGGCCGCGCTCGCGTGCATGGCTGGGCGCGGACCGTCCTCGGTGGGCTCCCTCCGCTTGCCTGCCGCTCTCCGCGCCGCTCGTGACCGGAGCAGAGCGCTCCGAGGACGGCACCCTGGCGGCAGTGGACGTCCGTGCGGGCGGCGCCGGGATGCCCCACGAGCGTGCACTCCCCGACGCGCCACGGCGGGCGGGCAGGGGATCGGGCAGGCAGGGCCACGGGCCGCGCCCGTGGCGTGAGAAAGGGCAGCAGAAGAGGCGCCCAGCGCCTAGCTCGGGGGGCGGCCACGAGGGGGGTGATGACTATGGGCGGGGGGGATTTCCTGGCGTGGGCCACGATTTGTCCTCCGCTTTCATGGCGCCTCTTCGTATGTCGTTGCGTTCCTGGGCCCCCCCCCTGGGGCCGCACACGTGCCGCCGGCCATGATTTGCACCCCCCCCTCTTGGACACCCCCCTCTTGGCCGCCCCCGACCTACGGAAGCGTCGATCTCGAGCACGGGGAAAACGTCAAAACGCCGAATGAGAACGTCAAGCGCCGAAAGAACACGACAAGGCGGCGCACAGCACCGCAAGAGAACTTCATGAATTCTGGAGGGAGCGTGGATCAGCGTTTTCAAGATCATCTCAGGGTCAGCCAGTTCCCTCTGGCTGAACCGCTTCTGGGAGCCAGGTGAGCGACGGAAGAGAAAGGAGACGATTACGCGGATATCGGCGCGTACGCCACCCGCGTAAGGTCGCGTGTCAGCGCCCTCGATTCCAATGTACCGTGCCTCGCTGGCGGCCCGCGTACGCCGCGGCGTAAAGTCGTTGCGCCACATCGCGCAATACCCGCTTCTTTTCGTCTCGAAGGTGGGGCCGATCCCTCCTGTCCACTCTCCGTTGACCCCGAGGTTAAGAGGTACTACAGTCGAAACCGATACGTATTAAGGATGGACGACTTCCCGAGGGTACCCTTGCATCCCTGCCTCTCCGGCCATCCTTGGTCCATCCTCAACCACTCTCGATGGCCAGCCCCGCTCGAAGAGCTTCTCAAGGCCCCTGCATCCTTATCGCGCATCCATGCTATCATGGTGATGACGATGGTCATGACGATGTCGGTATCTGAGTCTCATCTGGCCCCAGAACCATCCAACGTGAGTTTGGGACGAAAAAGCAGCCCCGGGGAAGGGGTCGGGACTTGGGGCCGCGCATGGAAAAACCTTGTGGGGGCAGATTGGCCGTGTGCGTCCTGTCCATCGTGATATCTTGGTATCTCGATGCACGGGCGGCCATCTCGATATCTCTATATCTAGATATCTCGATATAGGGGCTCGCCGACTCGACATCTCCATATCTCGATGTCTCGATGCATGCTGGTGGAGTACTCCAGAGCTCGACGTCTCGATCTCTCGATCTCTCGATGCCGCAGGTGGGGTCGATGAAAGGGGCGTGGATGCCCGTGCTTCCGTGCCGATGGCGTCCGATGTCCAGCGGGCCCCTGTCCAGACGCAGACCTCGAGATCTCGGCACATCGAGACGTCGGTGGGTGCGACGGCACTGGCCCGTACGAGGGCACTGGCCCGTGCCCACGCCACGCAGATGCTAGAGCACTGAGAGGAGGAGGAGGAGGAAGGGAGGAGGAGGAGGAGGATGAAGGGAGTAGGAGGAGGAGTAGGAGGAGTAGGAGGAGGAGGAGGAGGAGGAGGAGGAGGAGTTGGAGGACCAGCAGGCGGCCGAGTCGTGCAGCCGATCACGGGAGCACGGGCCAGCATTGGGCCAAGCTCGCCTCACGCACCGTAACACGCGAGGACAGATTGGGGCCTACGCGAAGCGTGGCAAGCAGAGTTATCGAACACCCTCCAATGGCTTCCCAGTGTTGGGATGCTTGCCAGCCCGCACACACACCAGACGTTATACCTCTGCCTGCTGCGGGCTGGGGGGTGCTCGGAGGGGCCTAGATGCTTGTTACCACTGAGCCTACAGTTGGCGACTTGTCCAACAGACACCTGGTAGGAACCAAACTGGGTGCACACCATCGCACCGCGGGTCACCCAAACTTGGTGCCCGTCGAGCTCGACGATCGCTTCATCGATCGGCGCACTGACACCCTCGGCCCCTGATTCGCAAGAACGGAACCCTCGTCGCCGAGATACGCATGAGAAAACTCTGACGCCGTCGACACAGCCCTGGTTCTAAGAGGCGGGGCACTCTGAAAAAGGAGGTCCCCGTTGGCCTTTAGCGTTTGTTGGGCCGTGTGTACACACGCAGACAGCAACACCTGATTGAGGAGAAGGAGGAGGAGGAAGAGGTGGCGGAGGATGAGAAGGAGAACGGGAGGAGGAGGAGGCGACCGAGAGGGAGGAGGAGGGGGAGGAGGAGGCAGAGGGCGCGAGAGCGCTGCGTGCTTTAGCATGAAGTCCGAGCCGCGTCAAACAAAGGCAGAGGGCGCAGCCAGTCGGCAGGAGGGAGGAGCCAGTGGAAAGTAGCGCCGAGGAGAACAACAACGAAGGAGGAGGAGGAACAGGAGGAGGACGAGGATGAGGAGGAAGAGGAGGGTGAGGGTGAGGGGGGGGGAGAAGGAGAAGGAGGAGGAGGCGGAAGACAGGGCGACACTTAATGCGCAATGTGGGACCCTTCTGCGTAGCGAGACACAGTGCATCGGACTGGGAGCGGATGAGAGGGGTAGGGATCATCATACGTACGTGGGACAAGTTGACGTCAGGAGAGGGGGTAGGAGGAGGCGAGAAGAACGCCATGTCGGGAATCGTAGGAAGTTGAGAAGGACATGTATGCTACTGATGTTGTGGTTGTTTAACGTTGCTGCACATGATGATGCTGTCGATGGTGATGATGCTGCTGCTCATGATGATGCTGATGTTGATGATGCTAAATATAATGCTGCTGCTGCTGATGATGCTGATGCTGCTGCTGGGGATGATGATGATCATGATGATGATGCTGCTGATCATGATCATGCTGTTGATGGCGAGTGTGATGATGATGCTGATGCTGATGCTGCTGCCGATGATGATACTGATGCTGCTGCTGATGATGATGCTCATGGTGATGCTGACGATGAGGGTGCTCATGATGTTGTTGATGATACTGATGCTGATGCTGATGATGATGTTGCTGCTGCTGATGATGAAGATGTTGGTCGTGATGATGTTGGCGATGTTGATGCTGTTGCTGCTGATGTTGATGATGTTGCCGATGACGATGATGATGCCGATGCTGGCGACGACGATGATGCTGCTGATGATGGTGGTGACGGTGATGGTGATGATGATGCTGACGATGAGGATGATGGTGATGATGATGCTACCCATGATGATCATGTTGATGATGTTGATGATGATGATGCTGATGATGATGTTGCTGCTGCTGATGATGATGACGGCGACACCCGATGCTGGTGATGCTGATGATCATGAGACGCCGCTGCTACTGATGATGTTGAGTAGGCTGATTGAGCTGCGGAAGCTGATGATGCTGCTGCTGATGATCATGATGATGGTCATGCTGATGATGATGCTGCTGCTGATGATGATGAAGATGATGCTGCTGGTAATGATGATGAAGCTGATGATGATCATTCTCATGATGGTGGTGGTGTTGATGGTGATGCTGATGAGGAGGAGGAGGAGGGGGAGGATGTCGAGGAGCAGGAGGAGGACAACGAGGAGGGCACGTAGGATGAGGTACCGTCTGTAAGAGGACGATGCGCAGGAGGAGGAGGAGGTGGAGGAGGAGGAGGAGGGCGTTGAGGAAGTTTCTCAAGCAGTCGTGCATTCAGCAGCCAGGTGGCCTTCCGAACGGCTTGACGCAGGGCTTGGCTCTCGCCCCGCCCTCCCTCCTTTTTTACCCCCCCTCATCCGTCCTCCTCGTCCTCGTCCTCTCCTAGCCCCCTTTTGCCCGAGCATTTTGCCAGGATGGGGGGGGGGGCTCTCAACACCGCTGCGCCGCACAGCCCGTTGCCTTGCGACGGCCTCGGCGCCCGCCAGTCGCTGCAGATGGCGCCAACTGCGGGCACTGCGCTCAGAGTGATAGGATACAATCCCATGTGGGCGAGCGGATTGAGAATGCAGGGGATATTACATCACACGACGAACTACGACGCGGTGCTGCTCTGTGGAACACAGACGGTGTGCCGCAAGTCCGAGGGTGTTCTGCGGAGTCGAGTTGCAGGCCGCACGATACTGGAAGCCGCTCACCAGCCTGGGCCATTGACTGCTGCGGCGACGGGCTGTGCGGTGATCTTGAGAACGGGCTACAATGATCGACACATGCGACAGACGTGGTCTCCCCCTCGGCAGCTGGCGGGCAGGGGCTTGGCTGTGCGCGTCCAGAAGGGTGCGATCGACATAACCTACGGCGTATTGTATTACCCGCCTCAGCCACGCTCGCACCTGGAGAATGGAGTTTATCACGAGACCGTGAAGGCACTCACACGCTGGTGGCGATCAGTGTTGTTGGCTCTTCCGTGTCGCACCTTGCCGCTGTTCTATTCTGACGTGAACGACGGCATCGGAGCTCAGGTGAAGGCTGGAGTCTGGACCGAGCCCCTGTGCGAGGCGCTCGGACCCACCCGCTCTCGAGAACGACGACGTAACGGTGCGGGGGAATCTGTGCGACATCTATTGGTTGAGCAAAAGATGATTTCGGCGACCTCCTACAGCCCCTTCGCGCACACGTACTGGTCCTCTGGCAACCCGTCCACGGGCAGTATGATTGACTATTGGTTTCTTCCTAGGGGGTGGCTTGAGCGCCTTCGACGCAGTCACATTGTGCGCGACTTGGGTGACACGCTACAGCCGATCAGAGGCATCCCCCCTCGAGATCACATCCCAGTCCTGCTCGAACTCTGCAACGAGAAGGACGCCGGGGCCCTGCCACCCGCGCCGCCGATGCGACTGAGCGGAGATGCGATGATGGCGGCCATCTTGAGAGGCGAGAAGAAGTCAGAGTTTTTACGAGAAGTCACACAACAATTGAGGGAAAATGAAGAGCATCTGCGATCTTTGGCTGACCAGAATTCGCCTGGCGCCCGTTGGGAGAAGTTGGAGACCATCATGACGACGGCGGGCAACATCCATTTCAAGCAGCCACCCCGCGCACCTCGACCTGAAGATTGTGCGGATCGCCGAAGGTTACTGGAAGCACGCGCTGCACTTCGACGATCGCGGGCAGATGTCGGCGGCTGTTCTTCGTCTCTTACCTGTGCGACTACGGGGACTTCGGCTGTTTCGCTGGAACTGGGGCCCAACGTCGGATGCAGGCCAAATGCCATCCGCGATCAGAACGCACCCCCCAATGGCGATCAGAACGATGAGCCTCGAGAGACCAGGGCGGCGATGGGAAAAGGGGACTTCGTCGTCCCTTGGCGTGCCGAGCTCGCCTCGACTGCCCGCGTCTGGGGCCGCCTTCGGGGGCGCCTTGGGACCGCAAAACTCAGTTCCAGGACGCACCCACGAGAGTGACCGACTGAGCCAGATAGAGCAGCAATTGAAAGATCTTTCTCGCCAGCTTCAGCGACAACGCAAGCGATCAGTGCTGCTGTCCAAAGAGCTTCTGGTGGAACAAGTACGCGAAGCATGGCGTGGTCGACGCATGCATGAAGCTGCCCGCCTCTCTCGCCAAGCTGCTCGATGTCGGTTCGGCGCCCGACACAGAGATGGACGGAGACTGGGCATCACTACGCTTAGTAAGAAGGCTTGGCTTGACGTCTGGCAGCTGGAAGGTGGCTCAGGAGGCGTGCTGGCTACGGAAGTTGACTGGAGTGAGTGGCGACAACAACGTGATTTGCGCCCTGTTCCACAGGTGCAGGCTTGGGAGGTCAGTGAGCCAACCTATCGAGCGGCAGAAGATTACGCTGGCCTCACCCCTTACTTTCGGAAGACTACTAAGCGACGAGCGGTACCTGTGGGAACTACACCCGCGGAGCTATGGGATTTGTGCTTCTCAGCGGACAAGGCTACCAAAGGGGAGCACATCGGACTGGGCTGCGAGACGGGGGAGGTCAATATGGACGCCTTTAAGGAGATGGTCTTGCTTGGGCTTGCTACGATACGACGTACTGATCTCGCCCCATTGCACTGGTCCCGCAGCCTGGGCCACGGACCCTCGAAGGGCAATGCGAAGTCTGGAGCCCTGGGCAAGCGAGTTATCCACGCGCTTCCTGTTGTCAGCAAGGGGTTCTTTGCCAAACGTCTAAATGTTCGGGTGCCACTACAGGCCTACGGTTTCGCCAAGCATAAACGACGCGAAGGAGCAATTTTAGTTACTCAGTGCCTTTCGTGGAGATTGAGACAGTCGCAGGTGAGCTTCGCCAATGCGATGAAAGATTTACCCAATGCATTTGGCAGCGTATCTTGGGCAACTTTCGACTCGACGGTGGAGGACTGTGCTAAGCCAGAAGATTGGAACCTCTGCAAGCGACACTATCGCGATGGGGTTATCGAAACGCAGGGAGACGAGGGGACCTTCTACATGAAGCCACAAGTTGGCGGCTTGATGGGGGACCCGTTCATTGTCAGTGCATTCCTGGGCTCTTTTACGAGGCCCGCGACGTACTGGTCGGCGGCGATGAAGTCTAAATCGGGAACGCACCTACTTTGTGGAGCTCTACCTGACGACGATGAAGTTGACCTCTCGCATTGCTCGTACGCCGACGATCTTCACAGAACATTACTCTTCAAGGTCGGCAGCACTATGCATGAGGTCAGTGCTGAGCTCAAGAAAGCCGATGACATCCTGGACGCAGCTTTGGCGTTGGACGGCATGAAGCAGAACAGAGACAAGCGGGTCACCAGTTTCTTCTCTGGGGTCGAGGCCTCGGCTTGCAAGCAGTGGATGGGTAAACCAGGCCGTGTGGCTGGTACGGTCGTGGACGTTGCTCGTTATCTCGGACCAGTGGTATCCCCTTCTCAGAACACATCTCACGAGCTGGAGCGCCGATTCTCGGCGACGAACTCAGCATTCTACGGGCTTGGAGGCGTCTGGTCGCTGCGAATCCCGCGGAGATGGAAGCGTACTCTTTTCCTCTCACTGGTCCAGAACACGATGCTGTCAGCCATGGAGTGCTTCTGCCTGAGCGACCACCAATATTCTCGTATGGACGCGCACATCGCTAAGTTAGGACGGATTGCTATGGGCGGCTCGGCGACGTGGCAGGGGCCCCAGCATATGCAGAGGCTTTCGAATTCACAAGTTCTTGCATTCTGGCGTGTGGCTCCTTGTTCAGTGGAGCTGCGCACCCGTCGACTGGTCTGGTACCAGGCGTGGGCACTCCGTCCGCAGGTAAACAAGCAGATATGGATTGTTCTCTTCTCGCTCCTCGACTTCGAATCGGAAGATAGGGACCCCTGCTCAGCCGATTTAGGTCTCTCCCAGTACGCGTCCCCCTGGCTCTTTCAGATGCGATCGGACCTCCAGGCTGCTGCTGCTGCTGCTATTCATGATCGCGAAGAACTGCTGCTTGCCCTGGCTCATTCTCCCTGGAAGCTACCCGACGGCGACGATGAGGATATGATTCGCGAATTCGTCAACCTCGGCTTTTCTGAGTATCGCGCATCGGTTTTCTCGTGCCAGATCGCCCCGCCAGGAATCGTGGAGGAGGCCGAGGAGGTGGAGGACGAGGAGGACGGGCCCGTCGAGAAGCCCTTCGTCTGCACGCGCATACACGAGGGGGCCGATTGCGGGGCCAGGTTCGAGACGAGGAGAGCACTCACAGAACACCTACGGCATAGGCACCGAGTACTTAATACCGCACACGTGCTTACTCCGCCGAGCGCGTGCATAGTGTGCAACAGAACGTGCGCCACTCAGGTCACTGCCAGCAGGCATTTGCAGAGCGCTCTCCTAAGGGGTTGTTGTGATCCTCGCGGGGCCTCGTCTAACGCATCCTTCACCGAACCAGACAGTTACAGGTGCCCGATCTGCGAGTTCGATGGGGCCAGCTACGAGATGCTTCGCCTACATTTACAGTTGCACCTGCCATTAAGGGTCAAGCCTCCCAGGCCTCGAGATGTTAAGCCCCGTGCTCAACCTCGTGATGTCGCTGCCGCCCAGGCCCTCTTGGATGGAGCAGACGGCGCGCACAGGTGCCCCAGGGTCGGCGGAGCCCAAGCGCAACGCAGCCAAGAAGGACACGATGGCGCATTTGGAGCAGATGTCCCAGGGCATGGCGAGGCTCGTGGTCGGCCTGGAGAGGCGCTTGGCGATGCTGGGGGCGAACACCTATCGGAATCATTTCGTGGACGAAGGAGCGGATTTGGGCCAGGCTTGCATCGTGGGCAAAAAAACATTACGACGCCACGAGCAAGGAGCCCAAGGCAAAGCAGGACAGCGGCGAGGCCATCGACTGGAAGGCAAGAGGTGCACCACGCGTCGCGCTGCCCGTACTCGCACAAGGAGGAAGTCATCCCAACGAGCAGGGCTCGGAGTTCTGGGCGTCGGTTGTGCACAAGCAGACGCCACAGCAGCACGGCCTCCTGTTGCTCAATTGCAGGTACAAGAAGGCACGTACAGCCAAGGATGGAGTGGACTCTCAGATGGAGTGCAAGGGAGTACTGACGCTCAACTTGAATGTTCAGGACAGTCAGGAGGCGTGGGTGCTGTGGCCGATCATGAAGGAATACCACTGCGATATCGAGTGGACGGTGCTGATCCTAGGCCCAGCACCCCGCGGCCTGACGGAAGGGTGGCTCGGTGCTCAGATCAAGTGACTTTCGAAGAGAAGGTGCGGCGTTTACTCACTGTGGCTGGTAACAATAGTGAATTGCCGCCGTGGTCGTACCATGATGTTCCTGAGTTGGCATTGGACACGGATGAGCCCGAACCACCACAGTCTCTTTCGACATCGGCGGTCAGTTCGGGACTGGGAAGGTTGAAGAGTGGACCTTCAGCTACAACACCTGAGCCTGGGGCTGTCGCCCGCCGCCGCCTGTCTCAGTCAGCGCAGAGTAATCTTGCAGGCTCCGCTCGGTTGCAAAGTTTAATACAGAGAGGCGAGGTTTCGAGGGAGGTGCTTCAGCAAGAAGTTGAGATTACCACCTACAGCAACCCCGCCTTCCCCCTCGTCCCTGTAATGGTTCACCCCCGAGCTGAGCCGACTAGAGGGAAGGGGCGGGGTCGTAGTCGTCGTGCGGGACGGGGGGGGCGGGGGGAAAGGAAAGGCCAAAGGCGATAATTCGCACCCTGGACAACCTTGCACTCCCCTCTCGTCTGATCCTCCTCCTCCTCCTTTCTCCGAGCAAGGGGCTGAGAGGGCCCCCGCTCGTCCCATCAGGTTTGTCCGCGAGGGTGCGGTTGTTTGAGGTTGGTCCCCGATGCTGGGCACCCCCCTCCCAGGCTGCGTGCCGACTTGAGGGGGACCGCTCAGTATGGGGCCGCGCGGGCGGGGCTCGACAGGCCTCCTGCGTTATCGAACGAGGTCAAGCTGCAGAAGCAGCGCGCAGAGCTCAGCGATTTTGCGATTCATTATCGATTCAGAGCTCCATTGCGATGTCTTGTCTTGTCTTGTCTCGTCCTCTCCTTGTCGACCTCCTCGTCCTCCTGCTCCTCCTCGTCCTCCTGGTCCTCTTCCTTCCTCATCGTCCTCTTCCTCGTCCACCCCCTCGTCCTCCTCCCCTTCGGCTTCCTCTTCCTCCCGGTCCTCCTCCACTGCTTTGGCCGTGTCGCTTCCCCGCGGTGTCAGGCGAACAAGCCGCGCGAGCTGGACGACAGCAGGCGGAAGACTAAGGCACCAGTCTCGCTTGAGGACTAGCGTGAGGAAGGATGAGGGGGAGGAACACGAGGAGGAGGAGGAGGAGGAGGAAGAAGGGGATGTGGATGAGGAGAGGGGAGCAGGCAGGGAAAATAGGGATGGTGGAGAAGTGGCGGGAGGAGTGGGGGAGGAGGAGGAGGAGGAGGAGGAGGAGGAGGAGGAGGAGGAGGAGGAGGACGAGGGGCATGACGGGCGTCATGGCCCCCGCTCCCCACCCCCTATGACGTAACGCTCCCCCCCCCAGTGCTCTCCGGGCACTGCCGACGTGCGCATTGGGATCCGCGTAGGTGTCCGCGTAGGAATCCGCATAGGTGTCTGGTCCGCAGGCGTCGTCATCGTCGTCGTCGTCGTCGTCGTCGAGGTCGTCGTCGTCGTCGTCGTTCGTCGTCGTCGCTCGTGGTTCGTCGCTCGTCGCTCATCGTCGTCGTGCGCGCGGACGCGGCTGGAGCCTATTTTTCAGTCCGCGCCGATGACGGCAATCATCTGGGGGGGGGGGGAGGAGGTCGATGACGTCCACGTTTCGCGCCGGCGGCGTTTGGGAATGGTTAGAAATGACGGAGGACGGGTAGCACGAACATGTAGGTGGCGATATGCACAACAACGCCTGTGTACATCACAGTGCCCGCGTGCACCACAGCGCCTGTGTACACCACACCGCCGATGTACACCACAGCAGCCGCGTGCAACACAGCGTCAGTTTGTGCCACCGTGCCTGCGGGCACAGCAGTTCCTGTGTACACCACAGCGCCTCCGTACACCACATCAGCCGTGCGCAACACAGGACCAGTGTACACCACAATGCCTGCGTGCATTGCAGTGCCTGTGTACGCCACGGCGCCTGGAAAACAAACCCTCATGGACAAAGGAGCGCCGCTGGAATCTACGAGTCCCCTCGAGTCCGTCCGCATCACCCTAACTCCCATTTGCGTCCAGGAGGCTCCAGCTAAACTGGCCGTCCGAGAACCGAGTTGACCGATTCAATCGACCATTCTGCGGTGCACGCTGAGATGCGCACGTGCGTTGTAACGCCAAGCCGCACGACAGGGGGTAAGAAGGAGGAAAAGGAGGACGAGGAGGAGGAGGAGGAGGTGGAGGAGGAAGGAAAAGGTAAAAACGTCGCACTCGATTATCAGAACTTTCCTGGCGTGGCGTTTAGTTGTCCGCATCAGATCCTGACGTACATGCTCCTTCTACCTGTCCTATGCACGCAGGCACTGTGGTGTACACCAGCGCTGCGTTGCACGCGGATGCTGTGGTGTAGACAGGCGCTGTGGCGTGCACGGGCGCTGCGGTGCACGCAAGCACTGTGGTGTACACGCGCGTTGTGTTGCACATGGCTGCTGCGGTGGATGTACACCGGCGATGTAGTGCTCCCAAGTATTGTGGTATACACGGGCGGTGCGTTGCACACGGCTGTTGCGGTGTACGCAGGCGCTGAGGTGCACACGCGCGGCGTGGTGTACGCGAGCGTTGTAGTGCACACAGGCGCAATGGGCAGATCGCCAGTTACATGCTGCTCGCGTCGTCGTCGTCGTCGCTCGTCGCTCGTCGCGTCGCGCGCGCGGGCGCGGCTGTGGTGCCGGAGCCACACGGCGGGGGGGGGGGCGTCACGTCATACCCCCCCCGCCCTCCCCCCCCCCATGACGCCCGCCATCGCCGAACATAAAGAAACGCCTTCAAGGGGATGTAGATGAAGAGAGGGGGGCATGCAGGAAAAATAGGGATGGTGGAGAAGTGGCGGGAGGAGTGGGGGAGGAGGATGAGGAGGAGGAGGAGGATTAGCAGGACGAGGACGAGGAAATGGAGGAGGACACCGCTGCGGAGGAGGAGGAGGAGCAGGATGACGAGGATGAGGACAGGGATGAGAACGAGGTGGAGTACGAGCACGGAGGTGGAGGACGGGGAGAGAGAAGAATGGTTACGACATTGGACGAGTGGTAAGAGTAAAAGCAGCAAGAGGACAAGACTGTCTTTTTCCCCTTCCTTCTCGTGTTCCCCTCCTCCCCTCCCGCCCTGTCCTCCTCGCCTCAAAGACCTTCATGTGGGATCTCGCCGAGCCAGGGGCTCGTCAACCAGTCAGCCAGTCCGTCTTCACTCCGCCCTCCTCCCTCCTACAACCCTCGTCAAAATTAGCCTCAAAAATGTCTGACGTGGTTGAACTGCTTGTCGGAAGATCTGGGGCCGAGTATCGATGAGTGCGGGGTACTTGCATGCGCCGCCCCTCCAATGTCGGTCGACGTCAAACTTTCGAGTCAACTTCGGTCAGACTATCTTTGCCCTCGCCCCGACATTGAAGGGGCGGCGTGTCGACATTGAGGGGCGCGCCGAAATCGAAATGACGTGCCAGCAACTGTTGAGGTTAATTTTGACGAGGGTAGTAATTACCTCCCTCCGCCTTCCCTCCGCCCTCCCCCCTTCCCCTCCTGATCTTCCTCTCTCCTCTTTACTCTCTCCATCCTTCTTCCTCGCCTTCCTCCCTCCCCCTCCCGCTTGATCCTCCCTCCCGCCGTCTTCTCTCTCCTCCCTCCCTAGACCTTTTCCCTCCCTCTTCCTCCCTTCTCCCTTCCTCCCCCCTCCCCCGCCTCCCGCCTCCTTTGCACGTCAAGCTGTTGCATACGACGCGCGCAAGTCATATGACCTGCCTCCTGCCTCTTTCCCCCCATTCGCGCCAGGTCGTCGCGAGCTTGGGACCCTCTTCGTGGAGCGAGGAGATGATCCCGAGGATGATCCAGGCTGTCGCCAGGGATCTACCGATCGCAGTGGTGCTGTTCACGTTCTCATCATCCGAAACATCCTCCCCCTCCGTGACTAAGCTCAATGAGCGGCCAGCAAGCTTCTCGGGCAGGTTCTGGTTACATTCGCATCTTCTTTGCTGAGGCTGCAACCTCCACGCCATGCCCTGATCTGCACGAGCGGGCTCCCTAGCGGAGCGCGCACGACTCCGCTTGTCATCGGCGCTGGCGTCGTTCTCATCCTCCCTCCGTCTCCGTCTCTGTCTGTCTGTCTCTCTCTCTCTCTCTCTTTCTCGTCTGGGAACGGTCGCGGTGCCCGTTGTGTTCGGCTCGGGTGTCACCCGACTGGCAGTGGAGGGGGGGGGCGAAACCGCTCGCGTGGAGTGTGTCATACCACCTGCCACCCCCTCTCCATTGTTATGCTGGAAATGTGGGGGTGCTGTCAGCAAGGTGCAAGACGGCCTAGCGATGAAGGGGACGATGCAGAGACGAGTGAGGAGGTGGAGATGGATATTGGCGCATGTACGCACATGTGCATATTACTTGTGGCGACGGCGGATGCACATACATTTATATACTTAGAGAGTGAACGCGCTAAAACGATACTCACACATGATTAGACATATTCACAGCTATAGTAGTGTTCTTCGTTTTGTTTTAGTATCATGGTTGCTATTCGTCCTATTGGAATTTTTGTATTTTCATATACCTATATAGATATGGAGGGGTAGTCGCATTCATATCTGCAATGCACAGCTACGGCCCCGTGTGCCAACACGAATGTGGATCCTTTTCCTTGCCCGACGTGTGTGTGTGTGTGTGTGTCAATTTGGGCTCAGGCGCTCGGCCGTTTCACAGTAACAGTTTCGCACTGAAGCTAGCCCTTGGGCCCGCGCCTTCGACGCAGCGCCGCGGCGGACACAGGAGAGGATCCTCCTTGGCGCCTGCCATGCCAGCGCGCAGGAGGAAAGCATATAGGGGCCGAGACAGATGACCGCGGAGGCAGGGCGAAAGCGAGCGGCAGCGCTCCACACTACCATTCGGGACGGGAGCTGGGCCGCCAGGCGAAAAAGGTCCCATTCGGAGTCAGGTGACGAGGATTGGCAGGAGGTCCGCGAAGACACGTACCGCAGGGATCACGTGCAGGGCGAGGCTGCGGTCAGGGTCGGCGACGGCACGTCCATGTTCACGGGCGGCAAGGTCATTGCGCACATGGCGGCCACGTGCCATTATTGCGGGGGCGGTGGGGCGCCACTCTTCCATAACATCAGCTCGATCGTCGCACGCGAGCACGTCGCCAAGACCATGGGCAGTGATAGCCCCCAAACGTTCGTCAACATAATCCCGGACCTCCCGCGCCAGTGCCGCCGCGCGTGCTGCAGGTGCCACGGGAGAAACAAGCATTACGACGCGGAGTTTTGTCGCAGGCCGTGCATGTCCAGACTCAAGTCTGGGTGGCCCAGCCTGAGGAGCGCGCGGAAGAGGTAGTCGCCGGCGCAGAAAGCCAATGCCATCGAGCTCGTCATGGACGCGGAGCCTGCGAACCGCAAGGATGGGCAAGTGATCCCTTGTGGCAACTTGGAAGATCGACGGGGCCACCTTGAAGGACGGGCGTTTGGGAACTGCGGCAGGCTTCGTCATTGTTTTCGGCGGGAACAGCCATCAAATGCACGTGTTTCCACGCTGCAGGGCGGCCGCCATCAAGCCGCGAGCCAGGAGGCGCCGCCGCGAGGGGGCACCTGGATGTGTGCGCGCGAGAGTTGCGGCCGCAGGCGGTTGGAGAAAGGCGCCGACGCGTGGGGGCACCGCGTCGTCATCTCCCCATCCGCGTTCCATCTCCGAGAAAGGCGGCCTTGAAATGGCCTGCGACAAGGGGGGTGGCGTGGCGGGGGGGGGGGGGGGGGGGGCTGAGCGCGCTCAGGGGATCTAGGGATGCAGCCGAGAGGGCCAGGCGGATATGGTTTAGTTCTAGACGGTTCGCGTAGCCCCGCCAGCCCATCGCGAAACGATGCCCAGACGAGTTGGCCTGATCGTGGATGTAGAATGCAACGCCGGGGAATAGATGGTTGGGCAACGCTGCGCGCCGCGAGAAGGGGGGATGATGGGGGCGGAATCGGAGGAGGAGGAGGAGGAAGAGGAGGATGAAGAGGATGAGGAAGAGGATGAAGAACAGGAGGATGAAGATGATAGTGAGGAGGAGGAGGAGGAGGAGGAGGAGGAGGGGGAATACGAGGGGGAGGAATATGAGGGGGAGGGGGGCGAGGAGGAGGAGGAGGAAAAGGAAAGTGGAGAGGGGGGGCGAGGATGGCAGAGGGACCGGCGGATGAGGACGAAAAGGAGGGGGATGGG
>CAUYUJ010015197.1:50000-150000 GCA_963575745.1 Prorocentrum cordatum | reverse complement strand
CGCTGATAACGACGGTACTTTCCTCGCGACGGCGATGGTTTTTGACGCGGGGATTTCGACGCGCGTTCGCGGTCGACTCGAGCGAGTGGCCCGCGTGGCATTATTCGACAGGGATTGCCAATCCCGCGCAAGGGCGCCCGAATGATGTCGACATGCGCGCGCGAGAGTCACGTTTGGAAGTTTTCGATGAAATAATGAAAACCTGATCGATTCTTACGAAGATCCCGCAAGATCGCGAGCGCAGTTTTTTGTTGCAGAAACACCTCTCTGCCATACCAATGGTGTGCGTATGTTTTCGGGGCGCTCGTCTCTGACATCCTCGCGAAACTTTTCTGGTTCTTGAATGATTCCATCATGCGCGCGCGACGGCGCGCCCGCGTCCTTCGCCCCGATGGTTGCAATGGCTTCTTGAGCGGGGTGCAGGAGTGCGCGCGCGTGCACGGTGCGAGGGGCGATGGGGGTGTCGATGCCGGTTTGGCTGTGGCCATGTGACTGCATATTTCGAATTCAAGATGGGGCAGGACCATGCGCACTTTGTACGTCCCAAGGGGGGATAAGTCCAGCCTCCGGAGGTTGGCGCATGTCAGCCCTTGATCAAAAGAGATTATTTGTTGTTCGCAGCGCGATGTGATTACCACTGCGCGCAATCGCCCCGCCCGCCCGCCTGCGACTTGGTTTGCAACGCCGCTGCGGCGGCGATTGCGACGCCTGCCCAGTGCTGGCCGGTGCTTCTCCGCGGCCGCGCTGACCCGCTTGCGCTCGCGCTCGCAGCGGCCAGCTAGCGCGGCGCGACCGACGCTGCCGCGGTGGTGCTGGCCGTTGGGAAGTTCCCAGCGCGTCTCGCAGGCCGCGCGGACGCGCGGGTACGTCGGCGCGCGTCGGTGACTTGGGTGGGCGTGGCATCATGACGACGTCAACAACGGTAGACGCGATGGTGGCAGTGGCGATGGTGGTGGCGATGATGACATGACGACGTCGACGGCATGAGCATTGACGGCGCCGACGCTGGCCACGCCAATCGCGCTGGTGGGTGGCGCCCTCGCGTCGGCGATGAAGGTTTCGGGGTGGATTCGACGCGCGCGCGGCCGATGCGCGCGAGTAGCCCGCATGGCATTATCTGACAGAGATCGCGCCCCGCCCCCCCCCCTCCCAGCGCGCGCGCGAGGGCTCTCGACGCGCGCGCGCGACAGGAACGTTTGGTGGCAGCCAGCGCCCACCCACCAAAATACCCCAACCCAGCCCGAAGGCCCAAATTTACCATCCATTTCCAGTGGGGGGGGGGGTCGGGGAACATAGAAAAAACGCACGTGGAAGCCGCGCCCCCCCCCAACCCGAGATTTGGGTATTCGGGTTGAGCTGGGGTGGTCTGACAGGTAGTGAGCCAATGAAATGATGAAGAACCCATGGTTGTCGCATAAGTCTTTTTGAGCGCGAGCGCAGGCTGTTTGAGCACTCCGTTTGCGAAACCATGGTTTCGCATGTTTTCGGGGCGCTCGGTTTCGAAACTCTTGCGGAACCATTGTTTGTTGAATGATTTTGGGGCACGCGCGCGACGGGGCGCGCGCCGGCGCGCGCGCTTCGTCCCATTGTTTGCAAGGGTGTTTTGAATGCAAATCTATCTTCGGAGTTGCATAAGCTTGCGTGCGTGAGTTTCTTCGCAGGGGATGAAGGGGGTCGATGACGGTGTGGTTGGGATCTTGTGAATCCATGATCAGATCGAGCGATGGTGCAGGGCCGCCCGTATTTTCCACATCCTAAAGGGGGGGGTAAGTCCGACCTCCGGAGTTTTGTGGATCCTCACTCTTTCTGATAAGAGATACCAGCTGTTGTTTGCAGCCAGTTGTGAATTCTATTGCTCGCTCAAGCATCCCACCCGCGCGCCCGCAATTCGGGTTGCAAAGCGCATGCGGCTGCGATTGCGACGCCTGCCTGCCGCTGGCGGGTGCTTCTCTGCGTCCGCGCTGGCCCGCGAGCGCTCGCACGCGCAGCGGCTGGGCTGTTTGGTGCGACCGACGCGGCCGCGGCGGCGGTCACCGTCAGGTGTTTCTTTCAGGCCGCGTTGACGCGCGAGCACGTCAATGCGAGTCGGTGAGATGGGCGGGCGCTGTATCATGACGACGTCCACGACGGTCGACACGATGATGACGATGATGGTGTCCCCGCGGCGGCGATGAAGGTGCTGGGGGGATTTCGACATGCGCGTTCGGCCGACGCGCGCGATCGGGCCGCATCGCATTATTTCGACAGGGGTCGTGCCCACCCCGCCCCCCGGCGCGCGCGCAATGGATTTCGAATGATTTCGACGCGCGCGCGAGGGGCCACTTTGGTCGAAAGTTCGAACAAACGTTGTTGCGTAATAAATCGCAAGATCGCGCAGATCTTTTCCCGACAGCTGATGTTGCACAGCGATGTGTTTTTGCATGTTTTCGGGAACGTCGGTGTAAATTCCCCACGAGCTGTGAGTTTTTGTCTCGTTGTTGCATGCGCGCGCGACGGCGCGCGCGCGCTTTCGCCCCATCTGTTACAAGGGAGTCTGAAACACTTGTGATCATACACGAGTGTGCGCATAGTGTGTTTTGCAGGGGATGATGGACGGGGTGTTCGCACTTGCCTGGCTGGGGTGGTCCGAATTCATAGTTTGTCGCACGTCAACTGCACATCCCCATTGGGGCAGTAACTCTGGCCTCGTAGGGGCGGTGTATTTTAAGTTTGTTTGGAAAAGAAGAGAACCGTTGTGTTATCTAGGTGGTGCAACCGCGGTAGCCCTTCATGGCGTGAGTGATTTATGTAGTTCCGTAGTCCAGCCCCTTCTTGTTTTTTCTTCGGGCCAACCCCGATGGCACATAGCCGCCAGACGGCCACCCAGGCCCAGACGACGGGGGGCGAGGCGGTGACGAGTCGGCGGCGGTGAACACGAAACCGCCAAACCGCTAGACAAGCTTTGACGACGGGCGGCGACGAGGTGGCGACGGGGCGGCGACGGCGAATACGGAACCACCAAACCGCCAGGCAGTCGCGCATCCCCTAACAAGCACAAGACAGCTCGCCGCTTGGGTTCCACCGCCAGCCCAAACGGCGAGCACAAGTCCGGCGTAGCCCCGCACCCATTCGAATGCCCACTCTTTGTCCTCGTACTACTCGTATTCCTCCCCGTCCTCCTCCCCATCCTGATCATCGTCGTCGTCCTTTTCCTCGTCCTCCTCATCCTCCTCGTCTTCCTCGTCTTCCTCCTGCTCCAGCTCCTCGTTGTCGTCCTCGTCTAGGACCTCGTCCTCGTTTCTCCTCTTCCTCCTGCTCGTCCTCGTTCTCCTGGCACTTCGGTCCTCGACGCCCTCGCTGGCCCGCCAGCGGTTCAAGAGAGCGGCTGGGCGGCTGAGAATAAAACCAGTGCCTATCAGTTGCGCCATAGGTTACGCCCTCGGCGGCCGAAAATAAAACCGTGTCCCATCGTTTGCGCCATAGGTTGCGCCCTCGCCGGCCGAGAAAACCGTCTCCTATCGGCTGCGCCATAGGTTGCGCCCTCGGCGCCGAGAATGAGACCGTCTCCTCTCGGTTGCGCCATATGTTGCGCCCTCGGCGGCCGAGAATTGAACCGTCTCCTATCGGTTGCACCATAGGTTGCGCCCTCGGCGTCCGAGAATTAATCCGTCCCCTATTTGTTTCGCCATATTATGCGCCCTCGGCGGCCGATAATGAAACCGTGTCCTATCTTCTGCGCCATAGGTTGCGCCCTCGGCGGCCGGGAAGAACACTGTCTACTATCGGTTACGCCGTAGGTTGCGCCCTTAAACCGTCTCCGATCGGTTGCGCCACATGTTGCGCCCTCGGCGGCCGAGAATAAAACCGTCTCCTATCGGTTGCGCCATAGGTTGCGCCCTTGGCGGCCGAGAACAGAACCGTTTCCTACCTGTTGCGCCATAAGTTGCGCCCTTGGCGGCCGAGAATACAACCGTAACGCAACGGGTGCGATCAGGCAGTTCAGTTCAGTCCATTCCAATTTATTTCGCGAGAAACACATTCGCATCTCAGTGCAACCACTGTCTGGGGATTACAGATTTGTTGGATCGGTGAGAATGTGCATATGGAGTGCACAACGCGCGCGCACGTACACACGTTGATACGTACATTTGTGTACAGTTATTCACAGTTCTGCATAAGCACGTATGCAGTGATATAATACGAAGAAATAATTTCCGGCAGCGTGTAGGGATATACTCATTGAGAGCGATATAGAGCGCGATGCAGACACATGGTCGTATATACACAACTATATGGTTATATGCATGTGTCGAACGGGAGAGAGAGAGAGAGAGAGAGATCGAGAGAGAGAGAGCGAGCGAGACAGAGAAAGAGAGAGCGAGGGAGAGAGAGAGACAAAGAGAGAGAGAGAGAGATTGAGAGAGAGAGAGAGACGGGATATCAATATTGAGAAAGAGAGGGGGTGCTGAAATAAAGACAGAACGAGAGAGAGAACACGAATCGACGAGAGAGAGAGAGAACGCGAACGAGATATACAGGCATGGAGAAGCCTCTTATCCGAGAGAGAGAGAGAGAGAGAGATGGATATAGAGAGAACATCAATACAACAAACGATACAGCCACATCTATGCATGCATACCTATGTATATATACATAAAGAGAGAGAGAGAGAGAGAGAGAGAGAGAGAGAGAGAGAGAGAGAGAACGCGAGCGAGCGAGAGGGAGGGAGAGAGAGAGAGAGATAGGGAATTAGAGACAGCTGCAACGCAATGCACACACACATGCATAGAGAGAGAGAGAGAGAGAGTCAGAGAGTCAGAGAGTCAGAAAGAGAAAGAGAGAGAGAGTGTGTGTGTGTGTGTTTGAGAGAGAGAGAGAGAAACAAACAAAGAAGAGAGAGAGAGAGGGTGAGAGAGAGAGAGGAACAGAGGGAACTCTACATATACTTAGGGAGAGAGAGAGAGAGAGAGAGAGAAGCATCCACGAACAAACAAGAGAGAGAGAGAGAGTCATACGGGAGGTCCTTCCCCCCCCCCCTTGTTCGTCCTGTGGGCCGCTAGGCGGGGACGGACATTTTCCGCCTCAACTGCTCGCACCGCCGCGGCGGCGACTTCGAGCGGCGGGGGCTTGCGCCAAAGGGGGAAGCAGGCTTCTTGGTGTGTGCTGTCGCGCGTCGCCTGGTCCCCCTTTTCTCCCTCCTCCTGCTTCCCATTTCCCCCCTCCCTCTCCTCTTCCTCTTCCTTTTCCACCTCCTCCTCCTCCTTCTCCTCCTCCTCCTCCTCCTCCTCCTCCTCCTCCTCTGTCTCCGTCCCCCTCCTCCCCCCTCCCGCTTCCCCCAGATCTGGCTGTCGCGAAAACACATGCCATCGCTACCGCGTGTTCCATTGTGGGTGTTCGTAGAGGTTTGGGGATCGATGCAGGTCTTATCCGTATTTTGGTTTCTGGCAGGCGTCTCGCGCGCCACGGCTGGATCCCCCTGGAGATTCTTCCAGAACCCTCAGCAGGAGGTGTCATTCAAGGGAAGGAAGAAGTACCCAGACCCCGATGATAGGCGTGTACTCGCCGGCCCTGGGCGCTTCCTGCACAGCCCTGCCCTGTTCGATTCCTTCCTTGGGTGCGTCGCATGCACGGCTTCGCTCGTCGGGGTGGCTGTTATTGGGGTGGATATATATATATATATATATATATACACATGTTTTGAGGAGGTGGACTTCCAGAGATTCTGCCCTCGCGACGGACCTCGCTGCGGTCGGAGGCCCATCTCCTTCCGGGCCCGGACGCCGGTCCCCGGCCCCGGGGCCGGGGCCGCCTGCCAGCGACCCGGGCTGCAGCGGGCCTGGGAGGGGGAGGCGGGCCTCCGGGGGCCCCACGCCACGGTCCGTCCTCTCGGTGTCGTTGAGCCGACCTCCAGCCCCCATCCCCGTCCCCTTCGAGGCCCCCACCAGGTTTTCCCCCGAGTCGGGGATGTGCTCCTCGAAGCCCGAAGGCAGCGGCCTAGATCCCCATCTGTAGGGGGGTAGCTCGGCCAGTGGCGCCCGGGCCACGCCGCTGGGGCTGGGGATGGGTGAAACGATACTCAGCCCTCTCGGACAGCAGCAAAAGTCCAGGCCTCCCGTACGGAGGCCAAAGAGCAGATGAGGTCGGAGGAGCGCACCGCATCGGCGATGCATCGGCGATGCGGCCCGATCCGGTCCCCGATGTTCTCCGTCCCGACGTTTCTGGTGCATCGGCGATTCGTCGGCGATGCGGTGCGATCTTCCGACCCCTCTTGCTCTGGCCCCAGTTGGGAGGCCTCCACTGAACGGCACGAGCATACAGTCAATCTCGTTATTCTTGCGGTGCTTCCATGGTCGTTCCTTCTTAGCGCTCGCGCGCCAGAACGATTGTGAGGCCAAAAAGGGGTCCTCGTTGGAGGCGGCCTGGGGGTCTGAAATGAACGGGCCCCAAGAAACTCGGTAATGTAGGGAGGATACGGCAACTCCGCTCAAAATCGGTCCCTGGACCCCTCCTTAAGGTCCATCTGGTGAAGCCTTTCTCCTTGGATCCGTTCTCACGGGCCGGAGAGCGGCCCCCGGAGGCCGAGAGCGGCAGCAGACCTTCTCACGTCCAGAGCCTCGAACCTCTTCCCCCAGTCCTGCTGGCCGGCAGCAGTGCTGGGCCACCTCTGACCCCCGCCGGCTCCAGGGCCTTCGCTCCTCTCTCAGCGTTCCTCACAGCACGAGCCTGAACTCTGGGGGGTCCGCGCGGATTTTTCGGTCCTGCGCACCTTGGGCCTCGCCTCCGTCGTCGTCCCGCGCTCCGCGCGCCGGGGAGGGGTTTCGGCGCCGGCCCAGGACATCCGCTCGTATCGAAGACGCCTACGGCGAACCACCGCCGCCCCCTGCCTTTTTGGAGTCGTCTATGTGGCCGAAGCTGGCTAGAGCTTGGACCAGCCATCGGACCATGTGTTCCCCTGGCCGCGGTTGAACCTTTCGGGGAGCACGTGAGGGAGAGGGGAGCGAGGAGAATAAGGAAAAGGGAGTAGGTCCCATAAGGTTCCCACCTCGTTCGCCTGCGGCGAGGGTCCCGCAGGCGGCCCTCCACGTGGATCTCCGACGATCCGTTTGTTGTGCGATCCCGGCGTCTTTCCTCGAGTTCGACTTCAGCCCCCGGGACTATCAGAGACAGGTCCAGGACGAACAACTAGTGCCAAGGCCGCCCATCGGAAACGGGTCCCGGAGGAAGTAGGTCCCCTCATAAGAGGGGAGTAGGTCCCGTAAGGTTCCCAAGAGAGCTCCAAGAGGGCCACGGGAGGTCACCAAGAGGCCCTCGGCTGGGCTCCGAGAGGGCTCCAAGAGGACCCAAGCTACTCGAGACGGCTCAAGGGGGCCCCAGGACGATCCAAGAGGGCCCCAAGACGGCAGAAGGCCCAGAGAGGCGATATTGACAGATTTTCGCAAGGTTTGTTGTTCGTTGTTCGTATGCCGTGCCAAAGTCATAACAGCAAGAGGGCTCCAAGACACTGAGCAAGCGAGCTCATGCCCTCACAGAGTACCATCGCTTTCCGTTCCCGTGCCGGCCCAGGTGACGGAAAGAGCGACGTATGAGTCATGACATTGAGTTGGGGCGAAGCCCTTTAGGGCTGGGTCTAGGGGAGGGGGGGGAGGAGGGGGGATTTAGGTGACTAGGTGACGAAAAGAGGTACGAGTGATGACGTTGAGTTGAGGCGAAGCCCTCCAGGTAGGGGTCCAGGGGAGGGGGGAGGAGCGGGGACAGGTCTAAAGACCCTTTTCCCCAAGAGGCCCCCAAGACGGCCCAAGAGGAGTCCAGGGCGGCCCAAGAGACTCCCCAAGACGGCCCAAGAGAGGTCAAAGACGGCTCCAAGACGGCCCCAGAACGCTCCAAGAGACCACAAGACCTTCCAAGATCTTTGCAAGATTGCTTAGTATGGCCTCAAGCCGGTCCAATAGGGCCCCGAGACTCCCCAAGAGGCTTGCAGGAAGCTTCCCAAGAGGGCCCCCAAAAGGCTCCGTTGCCATTTTGGCTCAAGCTCGGCTCGGGCAATCTCACCTCCGGCGCCCCACGCGGGCCTGCAGGACGAGGGCATGGCCCAGTTCTCGCCGGGCAACTTCGTGGCCTCAAGGCAGCGCGACTTTGTGGTGTTCATGGTCGGCGCCTGCGGCCTCCTCGCCTGTTGCCTCGTGGTGCTCGTCGGCCTGCTGCGGGGCCGCCGCCTCTGCGAGGGCTCCTTGCTGGCGTCGGGCGCCACCTGCGGCCGGCGGGCGCGCCAGGACGGCGCCTGCGAGGCCTCGCTGTGCGAGGAGCTGGAGCGCCGGCGGCTGACGCGCGCCCTGCGGATCCTCCCCTGGGCGCAGGCACTGGTCTTCATTAACTTCTTCGTCTTCACCGTGCGCAGCGGGCTGGACGGGGGCTCCGTGAAGAGGTTCGGGTCGATCGTTCAGGACATCGCTCTCTCCGTCTTCAGCGGCATGATATCCATCATGTGGGCATCGCAATGGGCGCAAGTCTGCGTCGTGACGGCCAGGTCTTTGGACTACTGGTTCTCTGCGCTGATGGCCTGCCTGGTAGTGTACCTGTCACCGTATGCGATCCGTGCAGACCTGGTCGCCTATCGCATGAGCATGATCTACATTCTCAGCCTTTTCTTATGTCTCTGGAATCTGAAGCCGATAGTGAACATCCCATGGTTGCTTGTGCTATGCTTCTCGCCCACCTACACGCTGATGTTCGGGGAGAACGCAGAGGAAATCCAGAGTGATGAGTACAGCTTCGAGCAGATATTGAGCGACGGGTTTCAGAACATGATTCTCTTGGTGGGCATGATCATCGTGTTTCACCACCTCCTGACTTACATCGTTCGCCTGGAGCTCCAGTCCAAGTTATCCAGGCAGGAGCTCCGGGCGGCCACCTCGGTGCTCGGCTGCGTGTGCGAGGTGGTGGTCGACCTCGACGCGGAGTTCAGGCTGCAGAGGCACTCGCGGGAGCTAGCTGACATGCTGTTCCTGAATCCCCAGCGCAGCCTCAAGCAGGAGGACATCCGCTCGTTCTTGGTGTCCGAATCCGACAACAGCAAGTTCACAGAACAGATGGGGCAGCTGCGGGACTGCGGGAAGGAGCACTCAGACCTGAGCAAGACCTTCCAGGTGCTGATGAAGGACAGCACGGGCATGCCCGTGAACGTGCACGTGTTCGCCGTGTCCTATTTTTGCCAGGGCGGGCTCCCGGCCTTCAAGGTGGGCGTCCTGGAGGTGAGCGACTCTGACTCCATGCTTCTGCCAAACCTAGGGCGTCTGGCGGAGATCAGGCAGCTGCGCCGGCGGGGTGGCCGGCCAAAGCAGGACCTGCAGGGAACGCCGCCGAGGCCGCCCCCCGGTCCGCCAGAGGACGCTGAAGACAGCGGCGGCAGCAGCAACGGCAGCAGCAGCGTCGGCGACCTGGGCGCTCTGGACCTGGAGCAGTCCCTGGGCTCGGATCCTTCAGGCTCGACGTTTTTCAATGATTTCGAGGGGGACGCCCCCGCCTTCTGGTTCGACGTGCTCTCGGCTGGCTACGACATTCTGTGCTTCTCCGACAGCTTCCAGCACTGCTTCGGCACCTGCGAGGACGCGAAGTTTCTGAGCTGGGTCAAGATGAACCAACACGACCAGTTTGTGGCGTGGGTCCAGGAGGCGTATGTCGCGCTCCTGGGCCAGACCAAGGTTGATATCTCAACCTCCACGGACATTTTTTCGCAAACCCTCCACTTCATGCCGACCCACCTGCGCCAGCGCCGGCTCGCCTTCTCGGCCACGGTGTTCCTGGACTTGGCCGACATCCCGGACCAGTCCAAGCGGGGCCGAGGCACCGCGCGCATGACCTTCAGCAGCGTCCAGCGCTGGACGTCCAGCGGCGCTCGACGAAGGCCCGGCCGAGGGCCCAGGCGGCCGCCGCAGCCCGATGGGGAGTCGCACCGCAGCGGTTGGACCCTGGGCGCCCTCGAGGCCGCGGGGCTGCGCAGGCCCGCCAGCCTGTGAGCCGCGCCGGCAGGCCGGGGCTCGCCGGTCCCAGCCTCTGCCCGTCGGCCGCGCCCCCTCGAGCCCCGTGGCCGGCAAGGCTAATTACGCAGTAGGGCGGCCTTTCGCCAGAGTGACCTTCTGGTGCGCTGCCAGGGTCTCCCGACCGCTGAGCTCGATGAGATATCCCCAGCTTGTGCGCTTGGGCTGTGCCCACTTCACGGGCCCCCAGAAGCTGTACACCAGAGGTCATTCTTGCCCGTGGTCACTCAGAAGATGGAACTATTTCAAGCACTGGTAACATCCGAGCTGGTGTATTCTTTGAATACGGCGTGGTTGAACAAAGTTGAACGGAGGAGACTCGACGGATTTGATTTCAAGCCAGATGCTTGAGGGAGGTGCTGCACATTCCCCTGGCCTTTCTTACGCACATTTTTTAACAAGGATGTATTGCATCCAAGATGGCCCCAGGGCCCCACGAGGATATCCAGGCGACCAGCATGAGTCCAGCCATGCGGCGGTCCTGTTTGTAGTCGTTGTGCCATCCCTTTCCGCTCAGGATGAATCCAAGAGAGCTGCGCGGGACTCTGATGCCCCCGAAAGGCTTCACGACAGACCAGGACAGCCCAACGACGCTGGTCAGGAGGAGAAAAAGCTCACAGACACAAGGAGAGGAGAAGGTGAAGGAGGACAAACATGTGTGCGTTGAGTTGACAGCATGTCTGGGGTCAAGTGGGTTTTGTTGTTGCAGGGCCCGCGGCACAGTGGCCGATGGCTTTCCGTTCGTGGTAATAATTCACTCTGTTCGGTTCTTTTGCCCGTGGCAGCAAAGCCGTGGCACGTTTTTGCGCCCCCCTCGCGCCTTCAAGTGGCTGGTGGAGCTGAGTCTAAGTTATGATCAGCCCAATCGTCTGCACGACATTTCATGCATAATCCAAGTTCGGGTGACTTGCTGTGTTATCGTTATATGATTCCTGCCGCCGCTCTGAGTGAGAGTGTAAGAAACACTTGCCCAGTGCCTGTCGGAACGCCTGCGTGTATCCCTGGCGCCATGTCCTTCCCGTGGTCGGCGGCCGAGCAGCATCCGTTTTTCGCAGCTGGCAGCGGGTCGGCTTAGCTCTCCCTCTTGCGATGAACCCACGGCAAATACTACGCCTGGTTGCGGGTTCGGGAAGGAGGAGGAAAGCAGTTCTGATGGGGAGGAAGATTTCGAGACATGGGTGAAGTGGATTCAGCGAATAGCCCAGGATATCGAACAACGTCTGGACGACGTTGGGATGGACGATTTGATTGCGCAGTGCAGAGCTCGAAAGTGAAAGCTAGCGGGGAACTTTCTGTCAAGTGATGCACACGAGTGGTCTTACAAGATGCTGTTGAGGAGCTCAGGCCCGGCCCAGAGCAAGAGAGACTGCATCGGGCGTCCTGTGAAGAGGTGGGCCGACGGCTTCGCTGACACGTACGGCCCAAAAAGACAAACATTGCCCGGAACCCGGAGGAGTGGGCTGAATTTGAAGATCGTTTCACCACGCACTGAACTCTGAACGCAGGCAGGCAGGCCCACGCACTGCCGTGGGTGGGCCTGCCTACCTGCGCGTAGTACGCCGCCCTCCCATTGACTGGGGCCAGTCTGACTGTGCAGGGCGCGAGTCGAGTCGAGTCTGCGTATACTGTTGTGTATGTGGAGGATTACCGCAGTGCGCGGGTTCCGCAAACACGCTCTCTCGGACAGTCTGCGTGTGCGTGTGTTTTTGCGGGGGACGTATCCTCGATTTCTTTCTCCAACGACTCTCGGACCTCCTTGCTCTCATCATCTCGTTCTTCCTTCCCTCTTCTTGGTTTTTTGTCCCTCTCCATACTTATCCCTAGCAGTTGTTTTGTTGCTCGTCAGCTAAGGTTGCCGCAGCTGCCTCCGTGTGTGGCAGCGTGAACTGACCAACCCTGCGAATGTCAGATCTCCTGAGCGCTAAAAAAAAAGAGGGCCCCCCAAAGGCAACATTCATTGATTTGCTAAATGATTTTTGATGCGGTTTCGGGTTTTCGCATTTTCGGGCTAAGAACGGCCCAAAATGGCCCAAGAGGCTCCAAAGATCGCCCCAAGACAGCACAAGGAGGCCCCCGCAAGCCGTCTGGCTCACTCCCACCGCCCTCTCAACAAATAACCAACACCCGGGTGTCAGCATATCGCGTGAGAGCGCACCAGAAGCCATGGGTTCCAGATGCACCAGACACCTTGGAGGCCCAAGCGTGCCAGGCGCGCCAGGTGCGGCACGTGCTCAACGTGCACCCAGTGTTCCACGTGCTCCAGCCGCGCCATGTGCGCCAACCACTGGGAACCGATAGGGTCTTCACCTGCGTGCGCCGCAACGAGTGCTACGCCAGCAATTGCGCACGCACTGGCGGATGCTTGCGGCTGCTGGCCACCTCGCGAGTGGGGTGTTCTTTGGGCCGGTTTGGAAGCCTCTTGGGCCCGACTTGGAGCTTTCTTGGCCAATTTTGGAGCCATTTGGAGGCTTCGAAAGCCCATCGGGAACGAAAAGACGAGAAGGCAGCAGCCACTGATTCGTCAAAGCAGTTAGTCGACCACCTGCGCCCAGAAGGCAGGTGGGATCTGCTGGCACCCTGGCCGCCCCTGTAAAATAACAATACAAAGTGTTCGTGGGGCGGCCGCGCATGCTCCAAATGTGAAGGCAGAGTGTGTTTTGCATTGTTTACGACAGGGATGGTGGGGGCGGGTGATCATGGGGTCGGCATTGCTCTGGGTTGGCTGTCGGCGGGGTGGGGGAGGGGGTGTAGACCAATAGGAAACAGTAATAAGCCCCTCCCCGGAGCAGAGGAAGGAGGGTTGTGGGACAAGAGAAGACAAGAGTTCGTTGAACCACCTACGCCCAGAGGGCTGGAGGGACTGCCTCATAGCACAATCCAGGAGGGGAAAAAAACACACAGACACAAATAATCGTCGATCCCCTGGCAAATATGGAAAAATATGGGAAGCGGAGGGGAAGACGAGAATCCATAAAATGAGAAAATATAGGGAATATTGGGATCAGTGTCTCTTTACTTGTGTGCCCCTGGGCCCCTCTGGAACAATGGACGGTGTGCGCTGGCCCGGCCGCGGCGGCGGCGCAAGCTCTCTCGGGCGCTCAGGGCTGATCACCTGCTTGGGGCCCAGGCTCGGACCGAAGGGCGTTCGGGGGCGGCCAAGAGTGGGTCGACTACTACGGGGGAGGGGGTGATGTCATGGCGGAGACCATGTTACACGTCGGCCGTTGGAAGCAGGTTACGCCACAAACATAAGCTTCTGGCGCTCTGCACGGATTTCTTGGATCCGCGCTGGGCCCCACTGGCGGCGTCTCCAGCGCCACAACTGGCGCGCTCCGCGCGCCAGGGAGGGGAGTCCAGTGCAGATCCAAGAATTTCGCGCGGAGCGCCAAAAGTATATGTTTATGGTGTTTGTTTTTCCTCTAATGATACGCGTCGGCCGTTGAAAGCATGTATGTTTTGGATTCCCAGATCCCAATCTGCTTCAAGTGCCCTCCTTCTTCAAGAATCGATCTGCTTTGAATGTGTGTTTGTTATTCCTGAGGGAGGGCCTGGACCCAATCTATTTGATCCGCCTTCCTTCTTCATGCTTTTAATATACTTCTTCCGACCGACGTGTATTTCACCAGATTTCATGGTCCCCTTTTCTTCTTTCAGCACGCCTCCTGCTATCCCCCCGTCCGCGCACGTGTCTCGAGGCAGGATACAGTGGAGACCCATGAGAATAAACACCCCGCTTGCCTCCAGGGTGCCCTGGGTTTCTTGCTTTCCGATGGTTTTGCTATGGAAAGCGCGATGTTCCCACACCAAGAATCAATGGACTTCCTGGGGTCCAGGGTTGGGTTTGTTGTGTAAGGTTTCTTGTGGTCGAGCCCCTACTGTCTGCGAGCCCTCCTCTTGGACGCCCCTCGCTTGGTCGGCCAGGTCGCAGATCATTACAATGTATGGCGCGAAATCGATGGGAGGGATGGGGTCGAGTGCCGAAAAACAATAATAGTCATACCTTCAAACTTCCGGATCTCCGCGCGGATTACTTGGGTCGGCGTTGGGCCCCCCCCGGCGGCGCCCCTGGCCCGCTCCGCGCGCCAGGGGATGGGGAGTCCAGCGCCGATCTCCGAGACATCCGTGCGGCCCCTCGAACGAGTAGTGCTTATGCAGTGATGTTCGTCTTCTGGAGAGCCTCTGGGGGCGTCCGGGCGCTGAGACTATTCAGGGTCGAAGGGCTCGCGCGGAGTCAGAGGCCAGGACTTGCGTTGAAGAGAAAGAAGAGGAGATAGCATACGACGCATAAGCTTTCGGAGGTCCGCGCGGATTTCTTGGATCGTCGCTGTGCCCCCCCCTCCCTGGCGCGCGGAGTTCGCCTGGGGCGCCGCTGGAGGCACCGCCAGGGGGGTCCGGCGCCGATCCGGGAAATCCGCGCGGACCTCTGAAAGTTTATGGTCCTGCTGTCGTTTCTTCATCTTCTTCTATTACGTCGTGAAGGCAGCAGTTCGCCGTGGGCTTGCCCTGTGACCTGTCGGTGCGCTGGCCTCTGCCGCCCTGATGGCACCGAAGGGGCTCGGTGGACAGCACGCGCCGACATTGACATACGCACTCATGAGTCGCGTCACGAGAGGGGAGGGACGGGCGCCGATATCTCAGTTGGGCCACGACGACGGTCGATGAAGACAATACTGCATAACCATAACTGTCGGAGCTCCGCGCGGATCTTTCGGATCCGCGCTGGGCCCTCTGGCGGCGCCTCCGGCGCCGCCCCTGGCGCGCTGCGCGCGCCAGGGAGGGGGGGGGGGCAGCGCAGATCCAAGAAAACCGCGCGGAGCTCCGACGATTTGGGTGTCTGCCGTGTCCTGTTCCTCCATGGAGGCCGACCCGACGGGGCCATCGCTGGAGGTCTCTGGAGGGCCGTGCCCCAGGAGTGCGCGCGCGGGGGCTTCCAGAGGGCCCTCGAGGCCCAGAGAGGGTCGAAGGCGATCAGGCCTCGAGCCTCGAGCCTCTCCGGGCGGGCAGGGTGTACCCGCTCATCCGCAAGTACGCCAAGGAGCTCGGCAAGCCCGTGGAGGTCCTCGGTGACCTGCAGGCGGCGGCGGCGGCGGCGGCGGCGCTCGTGCCACGCCGCCGCAGAGCAGTCGCTGCTCGTCTTCGTGTGTGGCTGTCTCCTCGTCCTCCTCTCTCTGCCCTCCTCCCTCCTCCCTCCTCCCTCCTCCTCCTCCTCCTCCTCCTCCTCCTCCTCCTCCTCCTCTTCCTCCTCCTCCCTCCTCCCTCCCCCCTCGTCGCTCTGACTCGTCCTTGTTCGGTTGAGATTGTGGCTCTTACTTGTTGGCTATGGCTCTTACGATTCGCTGGTGGTTGCTATTATGATCGAAGACGCCTGCGGCGAATCAACGACCGCTCCTCAAGAGTTTGGCGAGGTTGCTCGCAGCATCGAGAGTCGTGACGCGGCGCGCATGTCAGCTGTCCTTGCTAGGGGCTGCCTGAATGCATCCTCGGAGTATCTGTGGCTTTCGGCCAACCACGCCACCCTGCCTGTGTCATGAACAAGACGTCTCTTTCGGAGGCTTCTTGAGGTCTCTTGGGAGGCCTCTCGGGGGCCTCCAGGGGGGCCTCTTCGACGCATTTTGGGAGCCTCGTGTGGCCTTGGGGACCCCTTGGGGCCTCCTGGGGGAGTCTTGGGGGCTTTTCGGGGGCATGTTGAGGGTCTTTGGGCAAGATTGAAGGGACAGGCTCCGAAGGCCCTTCTGCTTCCCCCCTGTTGGAGACCTGATAGTTACTCGGGGGCCCCCAAGCGGGGTGGTGACCACACCGTGTGGTGAGTCGGTGGGGATTCGGGGTCACCGCACGCTTTTGGGACTCGGGCCGTTCTCCGAGGATGTCTCGGGCGACTGGAGCCTCCGGGGTCCCAGCACCGTGCGCTGACGGACCGTGCCGTGAGGGTTTGGGGGGGTTCGAGGTCACCGCACGGTCTGTCACCGCACCGTTGCGGGACTCCGAAGTGACAGGCGATGTTGGCCGCACACCTCGACAGTGTGATCCCGCGCGGCTGGCACCATAGGCGGGAGCGGCTGGATCCACAGCGCGTCGCGGCACCACGCCCGGACCTGTGGAGGTTTCGGGGAGCATGCGACGTTCCTTGGGTTCTCGTAGTCCATCGAAGGCGAAGAACCAGCATGAACATAAACTTTTGGCGCTCCGCGCGGGTTTCGTGGATCCGCGCTGGACCCCCTCCCTGGCGCGCGGAGCGCGCCAGGGGCGACGCCGGAGGCGCCGCCAGGGGGGCCCCAGCGCGTATCCAAGAAATCCGCGCTGAGTGCCAAAAGTTCATGTTTGTGCTGTTTTTTTCTTCCTCTAGTCCGACAAGCCGCCGCATGGAGGCCCTCCTGGGCTCGCCGGGTTGTCTGGGGAGCTTTTAGACTTCTTCTGGGCTTGCGCTGCTTTCTGGTTTCGCCCCCATGGGAGTATTGGTGCAATCTTAATCGGCCTGGGCGCTGAGGAACGTTCCTGATTTTGGTGGTCCTTTGTGCGACTACTACGGCTAGTAGACAGTAGAAGGGGAAGAGGGAAAGGAGCGCGACAGGACACACGGCAGAGTACCCGAAGGTGTTGTGGGATATTCACCGTGTGTTTTGAGACTCTGTTGATTTTTGTAAGGGAGAGGCGGAGGATGGAGGTTGAGAGATGAGGAGACCTCGTAATGAGGACAGACATGGAGAATTAGCCAGGCCGAGCGAGTCAGATGGCCCCGCCTACACCCACCCTCCCCCCCAAAGCATAACATATAAATCGATAATTCGGGCACAACTTGGCATTGGGATTGGAACCCGCTCCCACCTCACAAACGGAAGGAGCTCGCGTGCGGTCCCGCGCTCAACGAATCGGCGAAGAGAGAACCACGCGGGCCACGCAGGGGCGGAAGCGACAAAAGTTCCGAAGGCGCGGCGAAGGCGAAGCATGTGCCGCGCTGACTCAGCATTGCCACTTTCACTCACAAACTGCGCGGCGTTTGGGCGAGGTCCAGCATGACCGCGTTTTCTTTCCCCTCTGGACCATGAGGCGCGGTAGGCCCCACTCTTTTCCCTCCCTCCCCCCATGACGTAACGCTCCTCCCTGCCAGGCGTGTTCCCAGCGCTGCCGCAGAGCGTACCAGAGCGTCTGGCACCACAGTCTGTCGCGGTGGGGGGCGCGGCGTCACGTTGTGCGTCCCCCGCCCCCCCCGCCTTTTCCCCCTGCCCCATAAGTAACGCCCGTGATCGCCGCGAATAACGATCAAGAGCCCCACAAACACACAGACACAACTCATCGTCGATTCCAAGGAACAGATGGAAAAGATGGGAAGTGGGAGGGAAAGACCCAAACCCAGGACAAAATACGGGAAATAGGTGGAATCTTGGGATCTGTGTGTGCTCATTTGTGTGTCCTTGGGCCGCTTTAGTAACCAGCCCTCTCCGTTTGTCGCCCCCGCTGTTGCTCGCCGCCCCGCTGCCGCTGTCGTGTGATCCGATGCGCGCCTTGGCGCAGAAGAGAGCCCCTTGCGCCGCGCCCGCGCGGGAGGAGCGCCGCTTCCCGAGCGCCACGTGCGCACGGCACCTGGGCGAGGGCGACAATCGAAGAAGAAGAAGAAGAAGAAGAAGAAACGCACACAAACATAAACTTTTGGCGCTCCGCGCGGACTTCTTGGATCCGCGCTGGGGCCCCCCTGGCGGCGCCTCCGGCGCCGCCCCAGGCGCGCTCCGCGCGCCAGGGGTTCAGCGCGAATCCACGAAACCCGCGCGGAGCGCCAAAAGTTTATGTTTATGGCGTTTTTTCTTGTTCTAAACAAGTCGCCCACGCGGGGCTCATTTCGGTGCATCCGTTTCGCTTCGATGCCGATGGCTTCCGAGTCCGTTTCGGGTTTCGGCTTCCGCTTCTGATGCGGAGTCCGATCTCTCAATTGAGGCCTGCTCTAGCCTGCCGATGTCCGCCGATTCGACTTCTCCCGACGTGGCTGCCGATCTCCGCCGATCCGATCCATTGCGATCGCCCGTCCGACTTGTCGATTCGAGTCTGTGCTCTTCTGCCCACCTGCGTGGGCCCCTCAAAAGTGGGCGAGGGGCAAATGTGCGAAACGCGCCGAGGCGGGAAGCTGCGCGGCGCCGAGGCACGAGTCTCTCGAGGTCGCCCGCTCGCGTGACACGCATGCGAAAGATGCGCGCCGGGGCCGAACCTAAGCGGTGTTTTTCGTTTTCGTTTTGTTACCGTTATCTCTTGTTTTTTGTCCTCAGCCCACCTCTACCGCAAGACGAAGTCGAAACGAGCACGGCCCACGAAATCGCCAAAACACCGTTTATAGGGGAACAGAAAGTGACATAAACAAAAACACTCGGAGGTCCGCGCGGATTTCTCGGATCGGCGCTGGACCCCCCTCCCTGGCGCGCGGAGCGCGCCAGGGGCGGCGCCGGAGGCGCCGCCGGGGGGCCCCAGCGCCGATCCGAGAAATTCGCGCGGACCTCCGAGTGTTTATGTTTATGCCACTTTTTGTTTCCCTAGCTTAGGTCGCGCTAAGGCGAGAGCCATTTTTTTTGAAAACCACCCGCCCACAATCCGTGAATCTCTGGCATGTTTTAAAAATGACTGTGCGCCGCGCTTAGGCGAGAGCCACATTTTGAAAACGACCCGCCCTCAATCCGTGAAGCTCTTGTATTTTCTAAACGAATGTGCGCCGCGCCCGAGCGGGAGCTCCGCTCCCCAGAGAGCCGGGCGCGGCGCCGAGGCGAGCGGGACACCTCGGCCCTTCGCGCGGGATGTGCGCCCCGTCCCGCCCTCGATGGGCCTGCGTTTCCACCACCACCACCAGGAGTTGGAGGGGGAGGGGGTCCTCCTCCTCCTCCTCCTCCTCCTCCTCGTCCTCCTCCTCCTCCTCCTCCTCCTCGTCCTCCTCCTCCTTCCCCCCTCCAACTTATGGTGATGGTGGTGGAAGACAGGCCTGTCAACTCTTGCCACGCATTCTGCGGCACGGGCGACAGAATATCCATGCTTATACAAGCAGCGTCTAGTTACTATAGTTTTCAGCATGCAGTCATGGGAGGGCCCGGATGTGGTCGCTGTCTGTCGGCAGAGGCCCAGAGTGGGAGTATATATATATATGTATATATATATATATATATATATATATATATATATATATATCCGTAAAGGCTTCGCCCCCTGCCGCCGGCCCCCTCTCTCGGAGAATGGGCCATGGAAGAGCTAAGTCATGAGGCCTTGGCACTGTCGTGAAGCAGTATCGAAACTTCATGCGAAGCCGATTCGCAATCAGCAAAACCAACTGATCACAAGAGGGGTTACCACACCTGGCGATTGGTAAGACGTGTATGGTTTACGGGCTTGGTTACCACACCTTGCGATTAAAGGGCCGAGGGAGTTCTCGCAGTTTGGGTTACCACGCCTTGCGATGGATGTGCGTGAAGGGTGGCACCGAATTTCAGAAATGTGGCAAATCCCCTGTGTTTTTGGACCCTGACCCCGCGGATCTGCGTGAGGGGTGGCACCGAATTTCAGAAATGTGGCAAATCCCCTGTGTTTTTGGACCCTGACCCCGCGGATCTGCGTGAGGGGTGGCACCGAATTTCAGAAATGTGGCAAATCCCCTGTGTTTTTGGACCCTGACCCCGCGGATCTGCGTGAGGGGTGGCACCGAATTTCAGAAATGTGGCAAATCCCCTGTGTTTTTGGACCCTGACCCCGCGGATCTGCGTGAGGGGTGGCACCGAATTTCAGAAATGTGGCAAATCCCCTGTGTTTTTGGACCCTGACCCCGCGGATCTGCGTGAGGGGTGGCACCGAATTTCAGAAATGTGGCAAATCCCCTGTGTTTTTGGACCCTGACCCCGCGGATCTGCGTGAGGGGTGTCGATTTCGAGCCCCCCCAGCAATTCAGACAACGCGCCCAGGAGACGCTAAAAGTCTTGTTTGGGCCTCCCCCCCCTCGCGCGGTCAATCAACTAGTTACAGTAACCAGCAAGAAGCAGAACTGTAACACTGGAAACTACAAGCTACAACTGGTACAGGAAACTGCGAATCACGGGCCTACAGCCTGGTGGCCCCACAAGGGGGCCGGCGGATATAGCGATGATGACTAAGGATCGGTTTCGTGGACATCTGAAGCCTTTGGCCCTCATACGGGGGGGGGATGGCTCGAAGACGCCCGCGGCGAATCATCGCCGCCCCACGCCGTTTGGAGTCGCCCCTGTGGCCGAGCGTTGCGGCAGGAGCTCTGCCAAGCTGTCGGACCATGTGTTCCCGCAGCCCGCATGCCGCACCTCGCCGATCTCGGCACAGCTCCGACGGCTTCAGCGAGGGCGCCCGCATGCAACCCCCACACGCGGATTGTTCTCCACAGAGAGGTCCACCACCACCACCACCACCACCATAAGTTGGAGGGGGACGGCGTCCTCCTCCTCCTCCTCCTCCTCTTCGTCCTTCCACCTCCTCTTCCTCCCTTCTCCTCCTGCTCTCCTCCTCCTCCTCCTCCTCCTCCTCCTCCTCCTCAACCTCCTCCTCCTCCTCCCCCCTCCTCTTTCCGTAGCCATTTTGGCTCAAGAATGCTGCACCTGAGGGCTCCGCGCCCTCGTGCCGAACTGGAAGCTGCTAGTCCGCAGCAGTGCCAAGGCCTTGTGCCTGACAGCTTTTGCCAGTACTGCACGGGCTTCTGGCAGCCCATCTTTCGTGTGCTCCTGACGGAGCTAGTTGCTACGGCGCTGCGATGGCCCCCGCCCCGTGGCGTATCCCCGACGATGCGGAGGAATCCTGGACGAGGCAGCCCTGGATCCGAGTTCCGCCTGGGGGCGCCAAGGCTGGGCAGATTCGTGGCGCTCGGCTTTACACTGTGTGCTCTTGTGGTCACTGGACTTGGAATGACCCCTGGCCAAGAGGCTCAATCTCTGCGTCGGGTGCCAGTCCCAGTGCCACCCGCCCAGCTCCTCTGTCGGCGGCGGCGGACAGATGCTTTTGCACACCGGTGCTGAGGAGTCTGGGTGGGGTGAGGGAGGCAGCAAGTCCAAGGGTTGCTGGCGCAAGGGTACTCAGGCGCTGCAGGTGCAGCAGGGCCCCTCCGAGGCCATCCCTCCTCAAGCTCTCGCGGCTGTCAAGGAGGCTGCTTCGCACCTCGCGCCCGACCTTGCCCAGAAGTTGCTCGCTCAGTTCGTGCCCAAGCCTCCGCCCCAGCCCCAGGCGACACCTCAGGCCGAGTGGCAACGTGCATCTCAGGCCAAGAAGGCGTCCAAGGAGAAGCTCGACAAGGCCCTGGCGCGCCGTGCGGCGCTGGACAAGGAGGCCAGTGACCTGAACAAGCGCCTTGACGAGCTCATGGCGAGGGATCTGGAGAACGCTGACATACTTGAGCAGGCCATTCGTAAGCTTGCCGTCGGAGTTCTCAAGCCTGCTGAGCCCATTCCCAGCAAGAACGTCATTTCCCTCGACGACCTCTTCAAGGACTCCGCTGATGAGATCAAGCTCGACTTCGGTGAAGAGCTGGACGTTTCGGGGCCAGCTTTTTCGGCCGAGGACCGCGAGGGATTTGAGAAGTTCAAGCTTGAGCAGTCCCTGCAGGTCAAGACCCTCTTGCACGGAGCGCTCACGAGCATTAAGTCCCAGTACAAGACGCACCAGGAGGAATACCAGAAGCGGATGGGCGAGCTGCGTAAGAAGCGCAAGACTACGGATGGCGCGGTTGCAGCAGGTGTCGCGGCTTCTCAAGGTGCGGGCAGCCAGAGCGCCGCTTCCTCTCAGGCGCCTGCGGCTGATGCGCCGAAGGCTGCCCCCGCGGCTGCCGCGGCCCCTGCCGAGCCGACCGACAAGGAGAAGAGGATCGAGAAGGTGCGCGCAGACACTCTCGCACGGGCTAAGGCTGCTGCTGCTCGGGCCAAGGTTGAGGCTCGTGAGTCGGGCTCCTAGCTCTGCTGGTGATGGTCAAGCGTGTGACAGATGTTCTACCTGCAGCTCTCCTGGCGGCGCGCTCTCAAGATCGGCCTCCTCATGTTCACTTTCTTCTGTGCCGTCCACTTCGACGGCAGGCGGCCCCTTTTCTCTTCCGCTTTTGACGACCTCTCCTGGTGCTACTACGTCCTCGTCGGTTTCATACGACGGGCGCTCACTCACCGTGCCTGCGAAGGCAATGACCCCGCGGACGGTACCTGCTGCAGGTTGGCCCTGCCGAGACCTCAGCACGGATTCCCGCGGCGCGAGTCTTGCTGGAGGCTCGGCAGACGACGCCACATGCGCTTCGGGTTCATACGATGGGCGCTCACTCACCGTGCCTGCGAAGGCAATGACCCCGCGGACGTTACCCGCTGCAGGTTGGCTCTGCCAGGACCTCAGCACGGATTCCCGCGGCGTGAGTCTTGCTGGAGGCTCGGCAGACGACGCCACATGTGCTTGCGGCGCGGCCACTACTGCGTTGGTTGCGGCATCTACTGCTTCGGGCTCGACGGCGACCTCGGCCCCGTGCTCAACCTCAACGGCAGGCAGGCGGCTGCGCTGGCTCCAGAAGGCGCGTGACGTGGGAGGCGCCGCTGGAGAGGGGACGGCCCCCGGCTCCCAAGGGTGCGCGGTCCTGCGGGAGCCCGTAGGGCACACCGCGAACTCGGTCCTCACCTGCAAGGACCAGGATCCTGAACGGCGTGAGGCCATTCGTCAGCGTCTTATCATGGAGCGTCGTCTTCGGTTATACACTAACTTCTGGCTTCAGGACCCGAGTCTGTTGGATGAGCCCACCAACCAAGCCTATTGGATGCGCCTGTGTGTCACTTATGTTGCCGACTTGCTTACCTAGGGTGTTTACGATCCTCTCGTCTTGGAGCAGTCGGCTCGGACTGGCATAGAACTTGGCTGTCGTGAGGCGTGACATGGCTCATGACATATGTCTTTCGGTCTGGAGGTCCAGGAGGAGTGTGAGGGCTCGCTGCCATAACAACATGCGTTTGCTTTCGCAGTCAGACCCTGATGCATGGGAAGAGGAACGTCGTCGCCACGCCCGCTCCTTGGTCTTTGCCGAGCGTGAGTTTGACACCTCCAACCGTGCCTCAGGCCCTGAGGCTATTGTCGCTACTGGTGGATCGCTTGTCTGTGCTGCTGGAAATCCTGGTTCGCCAGGTTCTTTGGTCGCAGGGCCGTCGAACCTTTCCTTGCGGCCCACGGGGTTGGAGCAATCGCCCAGTGGTGCCCCTAGTGGGTCAGGTGGCGGGCCCATTGTGCTGGATTCGCATTACGATGAGAGTCAGGGGCCTGGGCCTGGCCCTGACAGTGACACCGCCCCTTAGCGTTCCTTGTCCATTGTCTACTCCAACATCAGCGTATGGGGCCCAACCGCTTGCAGGTGGGTTGCAGCATGCTCGGCAGACATCATTTTTGTCGAGCACAGGATGCGCGGTTCTAAGTACCAGGCGATGGCCAAGAAGCTTCACAAGCTGGGCTGGAAGGTTGTGGCGCAGGCCGCTGAGCCCACGCTCGCTGATGATGCATCGTCAGGTGTTCTGGTTGCCGCGCGTTCTCATCCTGGGCTCTCACAGTTAACATGCGAGGCTGGTGAGTGGACTACGGCTGGAACGGCTCGGTGGTTGTTGTGTACCTTGAGGCTTCGGAAGGTTTCCCTGACCATCGTCCCTGTCTACCTGGTCACGGGGGGTGAGCTCAGCGGTCAGAACCTCGAGCTGCTGGCGGACCTCGTCGCCCATCTGAGCGCGGCAGGTGTTCCCGCCTTTGTGGTGGGCGACTGGCAGGTGGACCAGAGTGTTCTTGAGGAGTCAGGTTGGCTGGAGCCTCTCGGCCTCGCCCCTGTTCCTATGCTTGGTGTTTCAGTTACGTGCTCTGGGGTCTCCACCAGTCGGATCGATTACGCTTTGGTCTCTGCTAGCTTCTCTAGTGCCGTCCAGTTTAGGTCGCTTGTTCCACTGCCTTGGGGCGCTCGCGCCGCTTTGGAGTTTCAGGTTTTGGCTCCCCCCAGGGCCATCATGGCATGGAAGGCCATGCGACCTAAGCCCATTCCTGTCAAAGGCGTTGCTGCCCCTGTTGAAGCCTGGCCGCACTTCCTGGCGCAGGCGCAGCTGCTGCAACGTAAGCGGCCAGACTTCTTCAAGGCCAACTATGCCGCTGCCAGTCTCCTCAAGCTCGAGCATGGCAACATCCAGGTCTCTCTCTGGATTGTTGCTCTGGAGCTTGAGGTTTTCCAGTTTATAGGTCGTTGCCAGGAGCCCAGGCTGCGTTTGGTGCCCCTCACGGCCGCCCAGGTTGAGGGGCCCTGCCAGACAGACCGTGACGCCCGTTTCTGGCAAGCTGCCTTTGTCAAACTCAGGCTGTTGCTTAAGCTTGTCCCGCAGGGTTCCATAGATGATATCCCGCCGCAGCCTGACCGTAAGCATGCAGCTCAATTTCGTGCCACTTCGCTTTCTCGGCAGGTGCCCCCTCCCCCGTCTGACCCCTCCGATGCGGGTCAGTGTGGAACCTTTAACTTGTGGAAGATTCGTTTTCAGCGTATTTCGGAGCTGCCGTTCGACGGGCTGCAAGACTTGCTAGTTGAGCTTCAGCAGGTGTCTGAAAAATTTCACCGTGACGCCCTTCAGGCTCAGAAGGCTTCGTGGAAGGCCTGGCTCCAGGGGGCGCCTTGCAGGTCTGCGGGGCCGGCCCATCGGCTGTTGAAGCCACCCCTGGACCCTCTGGAGGCCGAAGAGATCGGTGAGGAAGGACCCTGCCCAGCCCTAGATCAGCTCCTGGAATTTGAAGCGGCCGCGTGGGCGGCCATCTGGCAACACCACGACAAGGGCGAGGCGCGGGCTGCGTTAGCTGCCCTGCGTAAGTGCGCTCGGTCGTCCCCGCGTTTGCCACCAATCGACCTGGACACCCTTAATCGCGCGCTCAAGTCGTTGCCTGATTCCAGGGGCCAGGGCTTGGATTTTATTGAGCCGCGCTTAATCAAGGAGGCTAGTGTTGAGGCCAAGCTCCACCTCATTCAGCTTCTAGAGTCCATTGAGGAGCAGTGCACTTTGCTGCCTGTTCAGCAGCTTTTTGCCTTGATCGCCCTCATTCCGAAGCCTGACGGGGGAAAAAGGCCAATTGCGCTGCTCGGCTTTGTTTATACGCTTCTCTTGCGCATCAGGAAGCCTTTCATCGCGGCTTGGGACCGTGGGGCGCGCGGGCCCTGGGGCCAGACTGTTGGGGGCTCGGCCGACGTGGCTGGTTGGCTTGACGAGCTTGAAACGGAACTTGCCCTCCACAGCGGTTTCCAGGTCGGGGGCTTTGTACTGGACATGAAGAAGTAGTACGACCAAGTCTGTCTTAAGGACTTGGTGGGGGGCGGCTCGAGAATTATATTACCCACTCCGTCTGTTGGCCCTGGCCATCGATATCTACTTGGGTGTTCGGCATTTGTCGTTGGAGGGGGCTGTCCATCCTGGGATCCTGGCTCATGGGGGCACGTTGGCTGGGCGCGGCCAGGCCACCTCCCTTGCGCGGGCCCATTTGCACCAACCCCTCGCAGGAGCCAATGGATCGGTCGGTGGCCTTAGGCTGCGGGAGTGGGTTGATGATATCCCAGCTCGTCTTTTCGGCACGCATTCGCCCATCGTTGCTACGTTTCCCATCCTGCTTCGAGCCCTCCTCACTGGCCTCAGGAGGCGTCGCTGTGAGTTGTCCCTGGGAAAGTCCCATTTGCTCGCGTCCTCGCCAGGCCTTCGGGCTGAGCTTTCCAGGATTGGTGCCAGTGAGGGCTGCGAGTTCTCCGTGGCTCTGGCCGCCAGGGATCTGGGGCACGACGCCGCTTTGGGCGCCAGAAGGACTGTGGCTGTCAGGAAGACCCGTTTCACCCAGGGGCGGGATGCCACTAGTAAGATTTTCAGTTTTGGGCGCACGTGCAGGCAAGCCAGTGAATTGTTCTTTCCTAGTGCCTACGCGAAGGCCATGTGGGCACCCGAGGTTCACGGCGTCTCTCCCTCCATGCGCAAATGCCTCCGCAGCATGGCTCGTGCTGCCAGCAAGACCCCTCGGAGAGGAGTGTGTGTGTGTGCCACAACCGCTATCCGTCTCACTTTTGGCTATGGCCAGGACCCCCATCCAGGTTTACGTTCGGCGTGTCGTGAAGTCGTGGTTTGCTTGCCGTGCGGGCCGCCCTGGGCTCCTCCGTCGCCTGGCCTGTCTCTGGGCGGCCTCCTTGGCCAAGGTCCGAAAAGGGTGGTCCTGGGTCCGTGGTCCGATGGCGGCATTTCAAGCCACGATGTTGGCGGTAGGATGGCAGTGCCCATCACCTTTCACTCATCGCGCCTTGTGGTGACGAGTGGCAGATGATGGAGGGCGGGCACGGCCCGCTAGGCCCTCTTCTCGAGGCCTTTGACGACTCCATCGACACCCTGCAGTGGCGCCAGGCTTCCGGGCACCTAGATAGCGCTGGAATCCAGGGGCCTGCCTCTCTTCACCATGTCTGGGACCTTGTTGCCTCCCTCGAGAAGGATGGGCGTCGGGACCTCGCGGCTATGATTCGGCTCTTGGTCTCTGGAGGCTATTGGACCGAGGAGAGAAGGCACAAGGCCCAGATGGCTCCTGATCCCATTTGTAGGCGTTGCCAGCGTGACCCCGAGACCTCCTGCCACAGGTTTTGGGAGTGCATGCGTAATGCTTCTTCGCAGGTCCAGGAGATTGTTGACTCTCAGCACCTTAGGCACGGTGCCCAGCAGGAGGCTCTCCAGTATCCGTGTTTCTGGATGCGTGGACTTATTCCCCTTTCCTGGTTCAACCTCCCTCCTGTGCCCGATTCCAGGGACCTCCAGGGGCGGCGTTGTCCTGGGGCCTTGTTTCCAGGCTGTCTGCCAGGAGGCCTCTATGCCACTGATGGCACGGGAGGGCAGTTTGCCAAGTTTCCTGTCCTCCGACGAGTTGCCTTTGCCTTTTGCGCGCTTCCGCCCTAGCGATGATTTCGATTGGGATTGTGGAGTCACAGGTGTACTCGACTCGGTTCGACAGACGGTTCCCCGCGCAGAGCTTGCGGCCATTGTTGAGTGCCTTCGTTGCGTTGACCCTGCCCAAGCTCTGCGCGTGGTCACCGACCATGCCAATATTGTCAGAGGTTTCCTGGCTGGCCGTGCTGCCTCTGCGAGGCTGGCAAATTTTGATCTCTGGTGGGAATTCTGGCAGCTCCTCTCGGAGCGACCTGGGGACTTCCAGCTTTTTCATGTTCCCAGCCACCTGTTGGAGGATCCCCAACAGCTCGCCCGTTTTGGCGACTCTGTAGACTGGGGCCAGGTAGTGCTCAACTCTGTCGCTGATGAGCTTGCTAAATTGCGTGCTCGGGAATGCCAGGTTCCGAATGGAGCTGTTCAGGCTTAAAATGAGCTGGTTGGCAATGCTTGCGCCATCCTCAAGCGCAACGCCTCTATCATTCTCGAGTGTGCTGCCCTCAAGGCCGAGCCAGAGCGCAGGCTGCGCAAGCAGCCCATTGATCTTGTGCTCCGCAGGCGTCGGTGGATCGAAGCTGATGTGAGGCGTTCGTCGCACGTTTGGGAGTTCGGTTCTGGCGTTTGGACTTGTGGCATGTGCAAGGCTTCGATCTCCGATGCTGCCCCCCTCGCTCCGTGCGAGGCTCCGCTCGGCTTGCTCTGCTTGTGGAGGAGGTGGAGTTGGGGGTTCGGAGTCGGCGGTGGCGGAGGAGGTCACCGTGAAGAAGTGGGCGAGGCCAGGTCGGGCCCTGGCCGCCAGGGATGATGCCCTATGGCGTCGCCTGGGGCTCGACCCGCCCCCCCAGCGTGTTGCCCCTTGGGTCGCGGGCAAGGCGGTCCACCCGTCACACGTTTTGTGGCATAAGGGTGTTTTCACTTTTTGCGGTGAATGCGGCTCGTGGGCAATAGCTCGCCCTGACTCCTTGCGGGAGCCTTGTCCCGTGGCCGCGTTGGGACCGCATGCCATCACAAACGCCAGCTCGAGGTTTTGCAGCGGGTTTGCAAGGGCCTCCCGCCGTCTAAGACCTCCACGAGCTGGATGGCGTAATTCTTTTTCCCTGCCAGGCAACCCCTGCATCCTTTGCACTCTGGAGGTTGGCTGGCAGCGGCGCACTGGGAAAAATCCTCCCCCCTCCTCCTTCCTCCTCCCTCCTCCTCCTCCTCCTCCTCCTCCTCCTCCTCCTCCTCCTCCTCCTCCTCCTCCTCCCTCTCCTCCCTCCTCCTCCCCCTCCTCCTCCTCCTCCCTCCTCCTCCTCCCCCTCCTGCTCCTATGGTGGTAGTGGTGGAAAACAGGCCCACCGCTTCAGTGAGCACACCCACACACCGCACACCGTCCTGGTCGGCGCATCCCCCAGAAGGATGGTGCCCCCGCGGGGGGCTCCACATGCGGTCCCGGTCGGGGTGCCCGCGTGTCCACCGCCGTGTAGTTTTCTTGGTATGTTGCTTGGTATTCGTTGTCTATGTGTTTTTATTCTTGGAATGATTCTTAGTCTTCGTCTTTTTCTCATGAATAGTTTTAGTATTTTTCCATGCGTCTTGTCCATAGTAGCTTCATATATTATGATGTTCATTCTTAGATTCAGTATTGTTGTTATCATCATCATTATCAGTGCTATTGTTATGTATTATGCGTCTTCTTCTTCTTCTCAGGAGGCTGTCGACCATTTTCCTGCTCGCCCTCCCCCATTTCTCCTCCCTCCCCCTCGAGGGGCCGAAGTTCCGCGTCGCGGAGTTAGCGGGGGACCCGGTGCTTCTGGAGAAGGGAGAGATTTTCGAGTTCGGCCTTTGCAAGGACGACAGCGACAGCATCAGGCCGCGCCGTGCGCCTTCGTCGGGCGCTGCGGAATGTGCACGCGCACCGATCCTGGCCAGGCCCATTTCCCTGGCCGAGCCAGTAAATTGCACTGAACGCCACTAAATTGCACTACGCGCCACTAAATTGCACTAAATTGCACTAGCGCCTCCCGCCGCGCCACACTAAACGCCACTAAATTGGAAGCCGGCCCAGGGGGGAGTATGCACCGATCCAGGGCCCAGGACGGACCAGTCCAGGGTCGGTGCATGTGCATACATCTCTGGCTTCCTCATCGTAACTATCCTCCTCCCCCAAGTCGACGCAGAGGCACAGCATAGACATGAGTTGTCACAGCTCTGCGCGGAGTTCTTGGACCAGCGCTGGGCCGCCCTCACTGCTGCGCGCAGCGCGCCAGGGGCGTCGCCAGAAGCGCCACCAGAAGCGTCGCCGGGGGGGTCAGCGCCGATCCAAGAACTCAGCGCGGACCTCCGACAGTTAGATGTTTACGCCGTTTTTTCTTTTCCGCCCAGACATCCGACGTCGTGCTTTCCGTCCTTCGTGACAGAGTCCCTGGGCCCCTCGACCCCCTTATGGGCACCGAGCCCTCATCCTGGGTAGTTGTTTGCTGGCCACGGGGCTCAAAACGGCCCTCCTGAAGACCAGGACTCATAATGACCGGCTGTGGTGATCTTCCCTTCGAAATGAACCCTCGGACCTTTCCACAAATCTCTCCACTTCCTCATTTTCCCCCTCTGCCCCCCCCCCTTCCTGCCAGCCCCCCTCCCCGCCGTCTCTCTGATTCCCATTCCCCGAGTCGTCGGTGTGCGAGCTCACGCACGGAGTCAACGCAGAAAACGTTGTGTGTGTGTGTCTGTGTCTGTGTGTGTGGGTCTTTATGTGTGTACGCGTACATATGTTTTTATACATCTGTATGTCTGTTTGTCTGTCTGTCTGTATGTATGTATGCGCGTAGGTATAAGCACGGTGTTGTGCATGTATGGTCTGGTTTCTTTGGCACGCCGCAGTGCCCGCACGCCTGCCGCGGTGCCGACTCAGCGCGTCGACTCCGACGCTGAAGTGAGCAACAAACCCTCCGCGCATCTCTTTGTGCCACACACACACACCAGAGAAAGGTGTTCCGCTGGCCGCGCGGGCTGGCCCAAACAAGCTCCGTCAGAGGTCCAAAGAAGTGGGGACGACAAGGCCTTACATGTGGCAGCCTTCCTCGCGTTCCCTCTCCTCCTCTTCCTCCTCCTCCTCCTCCTCTCCCTCCTCCTCATCCTGCTCCTGATCTGTCTCCTTCTCCTCCTCCTCCTCGCATCACCATCCGTATCATCATTGGCATCGCCATCGCCATCATCACCTTCATCATCACTGCCACAATCACCATCACCATTTTCATGATCAGCAACGACACAGCAGCATTACATTCAATATCATCATCGTCGTCATCATCATCATCAGCCGTATCATCATAACCACTATCATCATCATTATCTTCATCATCAGTATCATCATCATCATCGTCATCATCGTCATCATCCTACTCATCAGCAGCAGCAGCAGCGGCTGCATCAACGGTATCCTCGTCGTCATCATCATCATCGTCATCATAATCATTACCACTATCATCTTCATGGCCATCATCGTGGTCGTCATCGCATTCGTCATTCGCATCATCATCACCATCAGCGTCAGCATGGTCGTCATCATCATCAACATCACCACGAGCACCATTAGCATCGTCATCATCGTCATCATCATCGTCAGCATCGCCATCATCATCATCATCATCATAATCAGCAGCAGCAGCATCATCATCATAATCAGCCTCATAATCATACTGATCATCATCATCATCATCAGCATCATCATCATCGCTATCATCATCATCACCATGACCATTATCATCATCGTCAGCATCCTATTCATCATCCCTCCTCGTCCGCCTCAAGTATTATCCTTTTCATGCTTCTCATCCTTCTGCTATCCTTACCCTGCTCCTCATCATCGTCATCGTCATCCTTCTCCTCGCCTTCGTCCTCACCTCTTCCCAGGAGGGGGGGCGGGCGGCGCGACAGAGCGCGTCGGCAGCAGCGACCGACGACCGACGACCGAAGAAGACGACCACAAGGAGGAGGATGAGGACGAGGACGACGTCGGTGACGACGAAGGCGACGACAGACGACCTCAACATTCCCTCTTCAACCTCGTCTTCCCTCGCACTCCTCGTCTGTCCTCTTCCTCATCCCACGCTCCTTTTCCTCCTCATCCCTCTTCCCAGCATCTCCCTCCTCCGCATCATCATTAGCATCGTCATCACCATCATTTTGAGCGTCGTCTTCATCGCTGTGTCAATCGTCGGCATCATTATCATCGTCATCACCACCATCATCATCATCATCATCATCATCATCATCATCATCATCATCATCATCATCATCATCATCATCATCATCATCATCATCATCATCATCATCATCATCATCATCACCACCATCATCATCATCATCATCATCATCATCATTATCAGCATCAACATCAGCATCATCATCATCATCATCAACATCATCATTCTCATCATTCTGATCTCAATCATCACTACAATAATCATCATCATCGACGTCGTCGACGTCATCATCATAATCACAATCATACTCATGATCATCATCATCACCATTATCATCATCATCATCATCATCATCATCATCATCATCGTCATCACCATCATCAGCATCATCGAAAGAGCGCCAGTGGATCCCCCTTTAATTTGAAAGGGGGGGGGGCTCGCAGAACCTCCCATTTCGGACCCAACCCCATCCTTGAAAGAGGGGGGGATTTCGGCGTCTTCCCCCTCCCTTTTGGAACGGGACGGGGGTCCGGACCCTCTCCCGTTTTGCGCTGGAAGAGGGCGGAAGGGGGGGGGGGGATTTCGAACCCCTCCCCCCTTTGCGCCGGACAGGTGGCCGGGCAAAGGGGCATCTCCCGCTTCTCCGTTTGCGACGGAGAAGGTGGGTAGAGAGTAGTGAGCAGCGAGTACCGAACAGTGCGTGATGATTGGTGAGTAGACGGTAGTGTTTAGGGCGTACTGCGTAGAGTGTAGTGAGTAGTGAGTAATGCGTAGTGAGTAGTGAGAAGTGCGATGTGAGTAGTGAAGAGAGAGTACTGTGTAGTGAGTAGGAAGTAGCGAGTAGGTAGTTGGGATTAGCGAGTAGTGATAAGATAGTAGTTAGAAGTAGGTAGTGGGTAGGGAGTAGGGAGTAGTGAGATGTGAGTTCTGAGTAGTGGATACGGAGTGAGTAGTGAGTAGTGAGTAGTGAGACGCGCGAAGGTCGACGTGAGTAGGTAGTGAGTCGTGAGTCGTGGGTAGTGAGTAGTGAGTAGTGAGAACGGGGTGGGTAAGGCGAAGTGAGTAGTCAGTAGTGAGTAGTGAAGAGTAAGTAGTTGGTAGTGCGTAGTTGGTAGTGGGTAGTGAGTGGTCGGTAGTGAGTAGTAGTGAGTGGTAAGTAGGCAGTAGTGGATAGCGAGTAGGGGGTAGTGAGTAGTGGGTAGTGGGTAGTCAGTAGTCAGTAGCGAGTAGTGAGTAGGGCGTAGTGAGTAGTGTTGTGGAGAGTAGTGAGTAGGGCGTGGGTGTGTGGAGAATTGTGTGTACAACAAAGTGGGTAGTGAGTAGTGGGTAGTGGATAGTGAGTAGCGAGTAGCGAGTAGGGCGTCGCAGTAGGTGGTAGTGAGTATTGAGTAGTGAGTAGTAAGAAGTGAGTAGAATGTTGTGAGTAGTGAGTAGTTAGTAGTGAGTGGTAAGTAGTCAGTAGTGAGTAGTGCGTAGTGAGTAGTAAGTAGTGCGTAGTGCGCAGTGAGTAGTGAGTATTGCGTAGGGAGTTGTGAGTACTGAGCAGCTAGTCGTGAGCAGGTAGTTGGGAGCAGTGAGTAGTGAGTAGATACTAGTAAGTAGTGGAAAATGAGTAGTGAGTTTTGAGACGTGCAGAAGTGGGCAGTGAGTAGTGACACGTGCGCAGTGGGACGTTAGAAGTGAGAGGTGAGTAAGTAGTGACTGAGTCGTGAGTCGTAGTACTGAGTAGTGAGTGGGGTGTAGTGAGGAAGTAAGGAAAAGTGAGCAGTCAATAGTGAGTAGAAGGTAAAATGTCGTGAGTAGTGGGTAGTGGATAGTGTGTAGTGGGCAGCGAGTAGTCGGTAGTGCGTCGTGAATAGTGGGTGGTGAGTACGCAGTGGTGCGCAGCGAGTAGCGAGTAGGGAGTAGTGAGAAGTGGGTTTTGGGGTAGTAGGCTGTCAGTAGTCAGGACTGAGTAGTGAGTAGGGGGTTGTGAGAAGTACGTAGTACATAGTGGGTAGTGAGTAGTGGGTAGTGTTTAGCGAGTAGCGTGTAGTGCGTAGGGCGTGGTGAGTAGTGCGTACTTGGTAGTGGGTAGTGGGTAGTGGGTGGTGGGCAGTGAGTAGCGAGTGGGTAGTAGATCGTATGTTGTGAGTAGTGAGTAGCGATTTGGGAGTAGGGGGTAGTGAGTGGTCAGTCGTTTGCAGCGAGATCAGAGGGTTGTAAATAGTGATTCGTGGCTTGTGAGTTGTGAGCAGTGAGTAGTGAGTAGTGCGTAGTGAGTATTGATTACTGGGTCGACTGTGCGGAGTAGGGGGGGCTGTGTAGTGAGCAGATGCAAATAAGGTCGTGAGCAGGGACGAGCGGGCAGGGAGTAGTGTGTAGTGAATCGGAGCAGCGAGCAGTGAGTAGTCAGTAGTGGGACGTTGGAAGCGAGACGCGGGTAAGTAGTGATTCGTGAGTAGGTACTAGTGAGTAGGGGGTAGTGAGCAGGAAGCAAGCGGAGTGTGTAGCCAGTAGTGAATAATGAGTAGTAATTAGTGGGTGGTGAGTAGTGGGCAGTGAGTAGTCTGTAGTGAGTACTGAGTACTGAGTGGTGAGTGGGCAGTAGCGAGTAGTGAGTAGAGCGTAGGAAATAGTGGGTAGTAGGTATTGGGGTAGCGTGTGGACAGTAGCTACTAGTGAGCAGTGAGTAGAGAGTATTGAGTAGTGATTGTGGGGCAGTCGGAAGGGAGTGGGTTTGTAGTGAGTAGTGAGTCGTGAATCGCGGGCAGTACGTAGTGGGTAGTGGGTAGTGAGTAGCGAGTAGCGGGTAGCTGGTAGCGCGTACACAGCAGGGAGTTGGCAGTCGTAAGCAGTGGGTTGTGAATAGTGAATAGTGAGTAGTAAGTGGTGAGTAGTGGGTAGCGAGTAGTGAATAGTTTGTAATGAGTAGTGGTGCTGGACGTGAGTACTGAACATGAGTCATGCGTAGTGGTGCTGAACATGAGGGGGAGGGTTGCGTGTCGTGAGCAGTGGGTCGTCGGTAGCGAGCAGCGAGTGCTGAGCAGTGATTGGTGAGTGGTGGGTGGTGGGAAGCCAGTCGTGCGTAGGGCGTTGTGCGTAGTGGGTAGAGCGTAGAGCGTAGGGCGTAGTGCGTAGCGCTAGTGCGTAGCGAGAAGAGAGTAGTGCGTAATGAGTAGTGCGTAGCGGGTACTTGGTAGTGAGTAGGGAGTAGGGTGTGGAGAGTAGTGAGTAGTAGTCAGACGTGGGCAGTGAGTGGGGGCAGTCGGTTGTGGGTAGGTAGTGCGTTGTGCATAGAGGGTCAGTGGTGAGTGGTGGGTAGTGAGACCTGGAAAGTGAGACGTGGGTAAGTAGTGAACCGTTGGCCATGAGTAGTGAGTCGTGGGTAGTGAGTAGGGGCAGTGATCAGGAAGCCTGGAAAGGTGAGTCGCCAGCAGTGACTGGTGAGTAATGATTATTGTGTAGTGGGTAGCGTTTAGAAGGTAGTTGGAAGCCGGTAGTAATGAGTGTGCAGCGAGTGGTGAGTAGGTTGTAGTGGGTAGTAGCGAGTAGGGGGTAGTGAGTAGCGGGTATTGTGATAGGAAGTCTTGAGCAGCGAGCAGCAAGTAGGGGGTAGTGAATAGTGATTAGTGAGTAGTGAGTTGAGAGTGGGCTTGTGGTGAGTAGTGAATAGTGGGTCATGCGTAGTGAGTAGTGAGTAGTAAGTAGCGAGTAGGGGGTAGTGAGCAGTGAGTAGTTAGCAGTGGGTAGTGAGTAGTGAGCAGCGAGACGTGAGTAGTGAGTCGTGAGTAGAGAGTAGTGAGTATTGTGTATTGAAAAGCGAGCAGTGAGAAGTGAGTGATGGGTGGTGATTGGTGGGTAGTCAGTAGTGAGTGGGGCGTAGAGCGTAGCGACTTGTAAATCGTAAGCAGTGCGTAGTGGGTCGTGAATAGTGAGTGGTGCGTAGTGAGTGGTGTGTAGTGGGTCGCGGGTAGTGGGTCGCGAGCAGGGGGTGGGGGGTTGGGAGTGGTAAGAAGTGAGTAGTGGGTGGTCAGTAGTGGGTAGTCAGGAGTGAGAAGGGCGTAGTTAGTGATGATTTGTGAGTGGCCAGTATTTATTAGGGCGTAGTGCGTAGTGTGAATACTGCGCACTCTTCGGTGAGTAGTACGTAGCGGGTAGAGAGAACTGGGTACTGGATAGCGAGCAGGGAGTAGGGCGCAGGGAGTACTGACGGGCGAGTAGATCGTTGTACGTAGCGGGGGGATTCCAGGGGGTAGGGAGCAGTGAGTGGTGGGTAGTCAGTAGTGAGTAGGGGCTGAGTAATGTGCAGTGGGTAGTGACTAGTGTGACGTGAGAAGTGGGACGTCCATAAGCAATCAGCCGTGCGTCGTGAGTAGTGAGTAGGGTGTAGTGAGTACGGAGTAAGGCAAAGCGAGTAGTGAGTAGGCTGTCGTAGTTTTTGCGTAGTGGGTGTTGGGTTATGGGTAGTGGGTGGTGAGTAGTCGGTAGTAACCCGTGGGTAGTGAGTGGTAGCGAGTAGGGAGTGGTGAGTCGTGGGTTTGGGGGTTCTGGTTTGTCAGTAATTCGTAGTGAGTGGTGAATAGGGCGTAGTGAGTAACGGTTCGTGAGTAGTGGGTAGGGGGTGGGTTTGTGGTGCGTAGTGGGTAGTGCGTAGTGAGAAGCGTTTACTGGGTAGTGGGCAGTGGGTAGCGAGTAGAGGGTCCGGTGTAGGGAGTAGGGAGTAGGGAGTAAGGGGGTATTGAGTAGTGAATAGTGGCGAGTGGGTGGCGGGGGGTGAGTGTTGAGTAGCGATTAGTGGGTAGTGAGTCGTATACAGTGAGTAGTGAGCTAGTAAGCAGGGAGCAGGGGGTAGCGAGTAGTCAGTAGTGAGTAGCGAGCAAGGAGTAGTGAGTAGCGAGTAGTGCGAAGCGGGTAGAGAGTAGTGGTTAGTGCCAAGTGAGTAGTGAGTAGTGAGCAGGGGGGGGGGGGGAGCAGTGAGTGGTGAGTGATGAGCGGTGGGCAACCAGTTGCGACTAGGGTGTAGGGTGCACTGGGTAGTGAACAGTAATTCGTGAGTAGTGTGTCGTAAGTAGCGATTGGTGCGTAGCGACAGGTGAGTAGTGAGCAGCGAGTAGGGGGCAGGGGGTAGTGAGTAGTGAGTAGTAATCGTGGGTCTTGAGTAGTTGGTATTGCGCAGTGGGGAGTGGGTGGCGAATAGGGAGTGGCTGGTGAGTAGTATGTAGTGAACCGTAAGACTTGGGACGTGAGACGTGGGACGTGAGGCCTGGGTAGGCAGTGGGTGCTTAGTCGTGAGCAGTGAGTATTGGGCGGGGAGTAGGGAGTAGCGATTCGTAAGTAGTGAATCGTGGGCAGTGAGCAGGAAGTATGGCAAAGCTGAGCCGTGAGTAGCGGGTAGTTGCTAAAGAGTAGTGGGTAGTGGGTAGTGAACAGACGGCAGTGATTAGTTAGTAGTGGGTATTGAGTAGTGGGTAGTGAGTAGGGAATGCTGAGTAGTGGGTATTCGGTCAGTGGGTGGCCAGTAGTTAGTAGCGACTAGTGACTAGGGGGTAGTGGGTAGCGATTAGTGGGTAGTGAGTGGTGAGTGGTGGGTAGTCGCTAGTGACTAGTAGGTAGTAAGTAGCGAGCAGGGGGTCGTCAGCACTGACTAGCGAGGAGGGAGTCTGGAGTAGGGAGTAAGAGAGGGCGTAGTGAGTAGAGAGTAGTGCGTAGTGTGAAGTGGGCATTGGGTCGGGAGTAGTGGGCAGTGGGTAGCGAGTATGAATTAGTGAGTCGTACATAGTGAGTAACGAGTAGGGAGTAATGACTAATGTGTAGTTTTGTAGTGAGTTGGAATAGGGAGTAGCGTGCAACTGGGGAGTAGTGGGTAGTGAGCAGCGGAAAGTAGTGAATTGTGAGTGGTGGATGGTGAGTTGTCAATTGTCAGTGGTGCGTAGTGCGTAGTGAGTAGGGGGTAGTGCGTAGTGGGTAGTGAATAGGGAGTAGTGCGTAGTGGGCGGTGAGTAGTTAGTAGTGCTTAGTGAGCAATGATTCAATGAGTAGTGAGTGGTGGATTAATAAGTGAGTCGTGAGTCGTCAGTAGTGAGTAGTAAGTTGTGGGCCGAGAGTAGTGGGTAGTGATTGTTGAGTACTGCATAGGGCGTGAGTAGTGAGAAGTGAGACGTGAGAGGTGAGACGTGAGTAGGTAGTGAGTAGTTCTAAAGAGTAAACAACAATGAATAGTGAGTAGTGACGGTGGTTGTGAGTCGTGGATGGTTGGTCGTGAGTATTCGGTAGTGGGTAGTTCGTAGCGACTTGCGAACAGACAGTGGTAAATAGTGGGCGCGTGGTAGTGTAGTGGGTATGCTGGTGGAGTGTAGTCAGTAGTTTGCAGTGTTTAGTGAGGAGGGGGCAGTGAGTAGTGATTTATGCGCAGTCAGTCGGAATTTGGGACTAATGAGTGGTGGGAAGTGAATAGTGGTTAAATGAGTAATGACTAGTGGGTAGTGAGTAGCGAGTTTCGAGTAGCGAGTAGGGAGAAGCTTGATGGGAGTAGGGACTCACGAGTCCTGACAAGTGAGTAGCGAGTAAGTTATGAGTAGTGAGTAGTGAGTAGAAAATAGTGAGTAGTGGGTCGTACAGGATGCGTAGTGAGTAGTTGGTAGGGAGCACGGAATACTGCGTAGTGAGTTGTGAGTAGTGGGTAGTGAGGAGCGAGCGGGGAGTAGCGAGTTGTGAGTTTTGAGTAGACAGTAGTGAGAAGTGAGTTGTGAGTAGGGAGTAGGGAATAGTGGGTAGTGAGTAGTGGGTAGTGGGTCACATGTGGTGAGCAGTGAGTAGTGAGCACTGCCTAGGGAGTAGTGGGTAGTGAGTATGGGCACGGTGTAGGGGTTCGGATTCGGGTTTTTGGTTGTGGGTTGGGGTTCGGGTTTATCGATGGGTCTCAGGGTTTGGGATTACGGCTTGGCTCAAGGATGACGGCTGGGGTTAGGATTTGGATTAGGGGTTGTAGGGAGCGGCGTGGCGAAAGGGGGGGAGGGGGGGCGGGTCCGAATTTCGAATCCAAAGGGGGAGGGGACCAGAACCTCCTTTCCTGCCTTTTTGAAGGGGGGGTGTCCGCCGACAACGGACCGGGAAGGGGAGGGGTGTGGGGGGTTCCGCCGACGACGGACCAGGAAAGGGGGGGTCCGCCGACGACGGACAGGGGAAGGGGGTGGAGTTCCGGACCCCCCCTCGCTTGGGGGGGTTCAGCGGCGCGCCCTCATTATCATCACCATCATCATCAGCATCATCATCATCGTCATCATCATCATCAGCATCACCATCATCATCAACATCAGCATGCTCGTCACCAGCATCTCAATTATCATCATCACCGTCATTCCCATCACCACCGTAATCAGCATCACAGTCATCATCCTCATCTTCATCGTCGTCGCTGTCATCGTCGCCATCGTCATCGTCACTACCATCATCATCGTCAACCTGGTCGTTCGTCGTCGCTACCATTGTCATCATCATCACCACCACCAACATCATCATATTCATCATCATATCCATCGTCCTTTCTCGTCCGCCTGAAACATTATCCTCCTCTTCTCCTCGTGCTCCTCCTCCGACGGTTGCAACGAAGACGTCGCCTCAAGCATTATATTATTCTTCCCTTCGTGTTCCCCCTCCTTTTTCTCCACCTCCTCCTCCTCTTCCTCCTCCTCCTCCCCGGACGTTTGCAACGTAAACGGCCAAGAGAGCCCTATGACGGCCCAAGACAAAACCCAAGAGAGCCCCAAGACGGCCAAGAGGTCCCCAAGAGGTTCAACATTTCTTGATAAGCTCGCAAAAGGTTTTCAAAGGCTGTTCAGAGGCTCTCAAAAGCATTGCAGAGGCTCTGGGGATGCCCTTCCAAAGGGTCGCAACGGCTCTGGACAGAATCTCTTTTGCTCTTCGCAGGTTCTGCACAGGCGCTCAAAAGTTTTCCAAAAGCTCCGCAGGGGCTCTCAACAGCTTTTCAAAAACTGTTCACCGGTCCTCGCAAGTTTTTCAGAGGCTCTGCAGAGGCTCTGCGAAGGCTCTCTGCAGAGGCCCTGCGCAGGCTCTTCAGACGCTCTTCAGAGGCTCTGGGAAGGCCATCCAGAGGCTCTCGAGAGGCTCTGGGAAGGCTCTTCAAGGGCCCCGCGAACGGTCTTCCGAGGCTCTCTCGCCCTCTTCGTGAGAGTTCCACGGGACGCAGGGGCTCTGCCCTCTGCCTCGGCTCTGCCCTCTGCCCTCTGCCTGCTCCATGCGGGGCGGGCCTGGGAAAGGCGGCCGCCGGGCCTGCTGGCGCGCAGCGCGCGGGCACCGGCCGGCAGCAGCCAGCCAGGCGCGCCCCCGCGGGGCCGTGTCGCCCAGCGCGCTGGCGGCGGCGCCGTGCCGGCAGCGGCGGCGCGGGGCCCGTGCGGCGTGGTTGGCCGCTGCTGCGCCCGGCGCCGGCCGCGCCGCCGCCCGGGCGCGGCCTTGCGTCCGAGGCCCGAAAACCATCACTTCACTAATTTTGGGCTCCAGGGCCCACTGAGGCCCCAGGGGCCCCAGATTAGTGAAGTGATGTTTTTTCCCACGTAAGGACCCCGAAATTCATCACTTCACTAAACCCCTGGGCGCCGGACGAGGAGCGGACCTAGAGAGCCCCAGCGCATTGAAAAATCAAGAGAGACGTTTTTCACAATTTTCGGCATTTGAGAGCCCTCGCCGGGCCCCGAGACTGTCAAAAAACGATTCCAGATGAAAAGCCGGTCCTGGGGAAGGGGTCGAGAATTCCGGGGGTCCCGTATTGAAAAAACCCACGACGTCGGAGGTCTGGGGAGGATCCTAGAGGCGGCGCTCGGCTACACCGACCGCGCCGGGGCTCACGGCGCTGCCGCCGCAGCTGCGGCGGCGGCCGCTGCGGCCGAGGAGTCCGCCTGGTGGAGGCCGGCGCGGCGCTGGCGGCCGAGCGCGCGCTGCTCGCGGAGCGGCAGGGCCGGATGTCGCGGGAGCTGAGGTTGCTTCGGGAGGCAATCGATGGCCCGGCCCTGGATAGGCGGCGGGCCTGGGCGACAGTACGGGGAACCAACCCTCCTGCCGGGGAGCGAACCCTTCTGCCGTTTTGGAAATGGCCACCAGGGAACGAACCCTTCTGCCGGGGAGCGATTTTTCGGGGGACCCCACCCCTGTCACCCCTGTCCACCGGGGGGGGCCAGAGAGGGGAGGGGGGGGGCATTGAGTTCCTCTGTCCACAGGGTGGCATCACCTTGTCTCCCCCCCGTCCAAACAGGGGACTGGAAGGGGGGGGGCGGCCGTAATCTGACCTGGGTCCTCCACCGTACTCCCACCCCCACCCCTACCCCTGGCATGGAAGGAAAAATGGAAGGGAATCGACTTAACTATGACCTTCCTCTCCTGTGTTTGTTCCTCGATTTCCTTGGGACTGGCGACGACGGCGAAGACGACCACGAAGACGATGACGACAGCGTCTCACACACGCCGAAGTGTCAGCGGTTTTGCGTGTACGTAGCCAGTTATTGCAGGTTGTGTTCGTCCCTCCTCCGTCCCTCGCAGTTGCGAGAGAGAAGACAGCAATCGCGCTTCCAAGCTGCTGCAGGGCCGGACCGTGCAGGGCGCGCACGAACGAGGATGTACGATGCACGCCGCACGGTGAACTGCGCCAGGCAGCATTCGCCCACAGGTCCTCCCCGGGATCCGCGCGCCCCGCGGCAGTGCTCCTGCCGCCTGCACGGGCGGCTTCCGACCGGCGACGGCGGGGGGTCCTTTCTTCAGGAGGGGAAGAAACACACAGACACAATTCATCGCCGACTCCCAGGAAAATATGGGAAAATATGGGAAGTGGGGGGGGAAGACAAAAACCCAGAAAATATGGGAAAATATGGGGAATCCTGTTATTTGTGTGTATTTATTTGTGAGTCCCAGGGCCCCTTCATTTCTGCCGCGGCGGTGGTGAGCAGCATGCCCCCCGCAGCAGAGCCTGGGCGCGCGCGGGTCCACTGTTCATCGGCAGTGGGCGGAGGCATGCACAGGAGTGGTGGTGGTGGTGGTGGTGGTGGTGGTGGTGGTGGTGGTGGTGGTGGTGGTGGTGGTGGTGGTGGTGGTGGTGGGTGGTGGTGGTGGGAGCAGGCGCGGGAGCCTGCGCAGGAGCAGGACCAGGAGGAGGAGGGAGGTGGAAAGAGGAGGACAAAAGGTGGAATGGGGAGGAGGAGGAGGAGGAGGAGGAGGAGGAGGAGGAGGAGGAGGAGGAGGAGTTGCGCCGTGGCGCCGACCCCAGCGCGGGCGTTCCAGGTCGAATGCCGCTGGTGGCCAGGGATCGGCCGGCATTGAACGATCCGCGTTGTCGGAAAGCCGCCATCGTTCAAGGCTGAAGTAAACTTGCCGTAGGTGCGTCACCCACCCTGCCCCTTCGTCGGCAGAGTCGACGCGAGGTCTCTCGCGCACTACGAGCTGACCTCTCAACCAGGGAACCCAGGACGGACTCCCCCACCCCCCCGGCGCCGACCTCGGAGGCCGGGGCGGATCACCATGAAGCCCACGTTGGAGCAGAGGGCGCTGCTGAAGGCCTGCAAGCCGGGCGTGAGCCTGCTGATCGAAGACGGCCCCTGCGCTCCCCGCCGCGCCCCGCGCCCCGGGTCGGAGGGCGCCGGCTATATACGCCCGTGTCGAGCTTCTGCGAGGCCCCTCCTGGGCCGGGGATCGGCTGGTGCGCATTCCGCGTGCCAGCCGGAGACTCGTAGGAGGAGCAGGTGCCCATACCTCTACCCTTCAGTCGGGCGTGTCCCCCTACAGGGGGGTTTTCGACGAAAAATCAAAAATACCCCCAGAATACTCCAGAAAGGTAAAAAGTAATCAAAAAATAGTCCCCAGACAATGTTTGGACTATGTTTTGATTATTTTCGGGGTATTTCTTATTTTTCGTCGAAAATCCCCCTGTAGGGGGACAGGACCGACTTAACTCTACCCTTGGCCCGTTGTTCCCTTTTTGGGGGCCTCCTCGGAGGCCCTCGTCGCCAAAACTGGGTTCGCCTCGAAATTCTGGTCCGAACGCACCCCAGGAGAGGTGCAGGGAGTAGCGGCATGGGTACCTTTTGGTTTCCCCAGAGCCATATCCCCATCCCCATGACCGCCATCACCGCATCTCGGTTTTGACCTTGAGGATCCCCTGAGCTTCTGAGGGCGCCTCGCTGATGCTGCTGTCGCCCTGGGCCTGCCACTCTCAGGGAAAGGGATGGGCTCGGGGCTGGTGCTCCTGGCCGAGGCAGGACGGCATACATGCACCGATGCCCGTGCCCCGGGGTCGGCCCAGGGCCAGGATCGGCGGGCGCTCTGCCTGCGGGGGCGACTCCGACCGCTTCGGTCGACGCGGCCCCGTCGAATTGCTGCGGCCTCGGTCGGCCGTCTAGCCAGCACGGACGGACGGGGTCCTGCAGTTTCCCAAAGCACCTTGTCTGTAAAGGTTATATATATATACACAGACATGTACTGTTTCAAGGCGCGTGTGAGCTCCGCCTCTGGATCTGGATTCGGTGGCTCGCGGTTTCTCGTATGATCTCCCGTATATCATCCCCTGTGTTCTCCCGTATGGTCTCTCGTGTGGTTCCCCGTATGCGCAGTGCAGTATCGAAACCAATGGTCACCAATTGCCACAGCTAGCCTGACCAGCCAGCCCCCCCAACCCAACATGACCCAACTAGCCAACCCGCCAACCACCCGACCAGCCTCTCAGACACTCGGCCAACCCGTCAACCCCTGCTGCCTGCTCTCCTTGAAGAACAGAACGCGACATAAACATAATGAACTATCTGGGGTTATGATTTGGAAAAAAGCCAAGACGGCATGAGTTTTTTTTTGAATAACGGGGGGTATGATTTATTATGCGTGGCTTGGGGGTAAATCTTTGACGGTTTGCCCGGATTTCTTGGAGCGCGCCAGGGGCGGCGCCGGAAGCGCCGCCAGGGGCCCCAGCGCAGATCCAAGAAGTCCTTGCAGAGCGGCCAAAGTTCATGTTTGTGCCGTTTTTTGTGTTCGATCTCCGCCACCACCGACGTCGGGGGGAGGCGTTACTTACAGACGAGCACAAGAAACATCGTCCTCCCCAGGTCCAGCCGGGGGGAGGCTCGAAATCGCACCATGCAACACGTGGGGGGCCGGGCTTCCCGCCGAGGAGCGCCTCGGTCGGTTTTTGGGGGCCTCCAGTGTGGCAAACAGCTGTTTCGTTTTGCCGTTCGCCGAGCTTTTTTCGGGGGGGTCTGGGGGCAAGTTTCGAAGAAACAACGCTATAAATATACAGTGGAGGCCTATGCCGAGAAACACCCGGCTTGCCTCCAGGGTGCCCTGGGTTTCTTGAGTTTCGATGGTTTTGCCATGAAAAGCGTGACGTTCCCACCAAAAATCGATGGACGCCCTGGGGTCTCAGGGTTGAGTTTCTTGTGGAAGGTTTCTTGTGGACTGGCCTCCACTATAAACTTGTGGCGCTCCGCGCGGATTTCTTGGATCAGCGCTGTGCCCCCACGGCGGCGCCTCCAGCGCCGCCCCTGGCGCGCTCCGCGCGCCAGGGAGGGTGATCCAGCGCGGAACCAAGAAATCCTCGCGGAGCTTCAAAAGTTTAACCCCAAGCCCCGGATAATAAATCATACCCGGCCTTCCCTCCTGAAGAGTTGATTCTCTCTGGCCAAGACAGAGTTGGTTGGGGGAGAGGGCGGCGAGGCCGAACTTCATTATCGCGGGGGAAAATTACGATTCGAATTTGCTATCTTCATATGTTGCGTAGCGACATCCTTTCGAACGCGTGGCAGTGCTACAGGATTATCACCATTTCAGCTTTCCCCAGTCGCGGACGAGTGGCAGGTATACAGTATATGTATGTATGTATGCTGACCCCCCGCGTGATCCACCTCATCGCTTATGTAATGCCCCACTGACTATGTGACATTCTGTCATTTATGTTCCACAGCTGTTTTTCCACGCGCAAAGTTCAACGTGAGTCTGCAGCGCCTTAAAGTACCTATGCGGCTAACTATCAGTAAAGTGTCCGCAGCATTTCACCCGTCCTGGCCTTTTCTCTCAGTACGTCCACTGAGCAGAACGAACACGTCTCCACATGTCTCCCAAGGCACCCCCAATGCACCCGCAAAGCACCCGAAAGGCACCCCCAAGGCACCCGCAAAGCACCCGAAAGGCACCCCACCCTCAAATCGACCACATCAAATTCTAAGAAAAATATGCCTTCGAAAGTGCTGCATGTGCTAATGAAGGTGCCTCCCTGCTGTTTCCCTCGTGTCTCCTCGGGTCTCCCTGGGAGATCTCCAATCAGCACCCTGAAGGCATGCGAAAGGCACCCGATGAGCACTTCGAGGTTACCAGAAAAGGCACCTGAAAGGCACCCGAAACGCATCGCGGAAGAAGGCGAGGATGCCTTAGCCTTGACGGAACGTCGTCTTCGTCGTCCTGTTGATCTTGATCCCTCCTCTCCACCCCTTTTATATGTGTTCCTCTCTCCTCCTCCTCCTGCTCCGCCTCGTCACTCTCTCTCCCCTCTTCCTCCTCCCCCTCCTAATGATAATCCTGCTCCTCCTGCGTCTTCTGGTGCTCCTCCTGGGCCTCGGAGGACGCTGAACTCACGATGTCTTCTTGGTGTCTCCCTGGTGTCTCCCTCGTGTCGTTCTTTTGTTATTGCTTTCTTCGGCCTTGGAAAATCTCCTATATGCGTTCAGAGGGACACAGGGACGAAAGGGGACAAAGGAGACAAACGGAACATAAAGGGGGACAAAAGGGGAACAAAAGGGGGCAAAGGGGACAAAAGGAGACAAAGGGGGCAAAGGGGACAAAGGCGACAAAAGTGGACGAAGGGACAACGACCGCACAGTAATGGTACAAGGGGGCCAAAGGGAACAAAGGGGACAAAAGGGAACAGAAGGGAACATAACGACAAACTTAGACAAATGAGACACAATATTAGGAAAAGGAGACAAAGGACACAAAGGAGTCAAAAGAAGACAAGGAGGGCAAAAGGAGACAAAAAGACAAAAGGCACACAAACACATCACAAGAAGACAAACGGGACCAATGGAACAAAAGGGGACGAAAGGGAACACAAGGCGAACAAAGAAGGACAAGAGGAACAAAAGGGGACACAAGGGGACAAAAGGGGACAAAGGGGACACAAGGGGACAGAAAGGGACAAAAGGGACAAAGGAGGACACAGGAACAAAAGGGGACAAAAGAGGATGAAAGGGAACAGGAGGAACAAAAGGGCACAAAGGAGACAAAAGGGGACAAGGGGGACAAAAGGGGACACAAGGACAAAAGGCATACAAGAACGACACAAGAAGACAAACGGAACAAAGGGGACAAAAGGGAGCAAAAAAAGGGACAAGGGGGACAAAAGGGGACACAAGGGGACAAAAGGGACCAAAGGGGACAAAAGGGGACACGAAAGGACAAAAGGGACAAAAGGGGACATAGGGGACAAAAAGGGACAAAAAGGAACAAAAGGGACAAGAGGGACCAAAGAGGACACAGGGGACAAAAGATGACAAAAGGGCATAAAAAGGAACAAGGGACAAACATGGGAACAACATAATGACAAGGCACCCCCAAGGCACCCGCAAAGCACCCGAAAGGCATGCCAAAGGCACCGGCAAATCGCCCATACCAAATGGCAAGAAAACAATCTATCAGTGAGAAATGCTGCATGCGCGATGAAAATGTGCGATTACGAAAACAATTATTCTTGCTCCAAGCGGCCCATGGATTTCATCATCAAGGCACCCGAAAAGCACCCGAAAGGCTCCCCAAAGGCACCCACAAATCGCTTCCGCCAAATTGTCAGACAATGTATACCTTCGAAAAGTGCTCAACGTGGTATTGAAAATCACATATACAACGATGCTTTAGCGGCAAGCAACCCAGGGACGTCATGTTTGTGTGTTCTGGCCTCCCAGAATTTGCGTAAGAATGTACATATTTTCCCCCTTGGCATAGCTTCAAGAAGCCCTTGTGGACAGCGGCAAGCGTTTGCAATCCCCCCCTTTCAAAACCTTCAGCAAGCTCCTCTTGGCTCCTTTTTGGCTTTCTCTTGGCTCTCTCTTGGCCTTTTCTGGCTCCCTCTTGGCTCCCTTTTGGCTCCGTCGTGGGTTTGCTTTGGTTCCAGAACAGAATGTTGCTCATCGACGTCATGAAACGCTCTGTTTTCACAGGTTTCGTGAGCACTAGCTTGCCAAAACCTTGTTTTTCCTTAGTGTTTGGAGCTTTTTCGCATGGTTTTCTGAGGATGTCCTTGGTTTTCTTTGTTTGTTTTGCCTTCGCTGCCTTTCTCTGATTTTCGCCTGCCCGCCCCTGGGTTGGCGCAGCGCCACAGCGCGAGCCGGCGAAAATACAAAACAAAAAAAAACAAAAAAGCAAACAAAACAAATAATACCAAGAACCCCTCAAGAAAACCATGCTAAAACACACACAACCTAAGGAAAAACATAGCTTTGGACGCCTTATAGCCGCCAAGCCTATGAAAACACAGGGTTTGGGCTCATCGACGTCACGAAACATGGTTTTTTACATGTTTCGTGAACACCAGCTTGTCAAAACCTTGCTTGTCCTTAGTGTTTGCAGGTTTTTCGCATGGTTTTCTGAGGATGTTCTTGGTTTTCTTTGTTTTCTTGTCTATTTGCATTTTCGCCTGTCCGGCCCTGGCTGCTTTCCCGCTTTCTCGCTCTCCCGCTCTCCCGCCCGCCCGCTCTCCCGCCCTCCTTCCCTGTCGGCCTCCCTCCCGCTCTACCGCCCTCTCGAAATCCCGTTCTCGCGCTCAATTTATAGCTGCAGATTGGCAGCGCCAGCTCAAAGCACGAATGCCGCTCAGATAAGAAGAAAAGAGGGCGAGGTAGATCACAGGGGGGGGGACCATACACACGCACACACACACATACATACATATATGTATGTGTGAGATTATAATTTTTCGGCGACCGCTAGGCCACGCCCTCCCGACGAAAACATCATCGTCGTCGTCTTCGTGCGACGACGAGTACGACCTCCTCTTTCGTTGTCATACATCCCACGAATGACTTGCCAGGACAAAGTGTTTATTACGGGTTACGTTTGTGGCTCTGTTCTTTTTCTACAGTTTTTATCTTGGAAGCTGTCGCCATTTCTCAGGCCCCGCGTGGCGCTTATCAGGAGGCACAGCAGGACAGCCAGGAGGTGCCAAATCGCACAACTGCGTTGGGGATCGCCCCCAGGACGGTGACAGGGAGCCCGCCCATTCCTGACACGGTCTTCAGTTTCAGGGCCCCGCGTGGGGCCTCTTAGAGGGCCCACCGGGACAGCCAAGGGAGGCCAAACCGCGCAGCAAAGTCGGGGACTGCTCCCAGGCCTGTCGAGGGACACGCTCCCATCCTCGAGCGTGTCGTCGCTCCTCAGGCCCCGCGTGGGGCTTCTCTTGGAGACTCCAGCTCGGCGGCGAGCACGAGGGGAAAGTGAAACGAAGAAGGCCTTTTGAGAAGGCGGCGGGACTTTTCAGAAGCCCTCTCGCCTTCTTGAGAAGTGCTCCGTGTCTCTGGGGAAGGTTCCGGAAACCTTTCAGGAAGGCCGGAGGACTGCCGAGCGTTCTAAGCAGGCCCGGCCCGTCTCACTTCGCCCCTGGCTCGCCGCTAACCAGCGGGGCTTAGGCGTCGCGTAAGGGGGGGAGCGATCCATGGGGGAGTGGCAGCGAGTGCTGCAGAAAAGGTGCCACTTGGGGCCCCTTAGTGGGCCCCTTTCGAGCCCAAAAGGATGCCTCCAGAGCCTGGAAAGTGCACCTGTGTTCCCCCCCTCCATTTATCGCCCCCCAGTAAGCGACGCCCAAGAGGGTGGCCAGGGGAACCCCAGGCTCCAATCGTCGAAGCGGCTTTCATTTTGGGGGGCCCCACGCGTGTGGGGCGTCTTTTTGAAAGGGCGCGCTCTGGGACGGTCAGTGGTGATGGGCCGACTTTTCACCACCACTACCATAGGCATGAGAGGGAGGAGGAGGAGGAACAGAAGGAACAGGAGGAGGAGGACCAGTGTAAACCCAAGACTCATCAACGATGTTGGAATTAACTCTCCCTCCAAGCTCCCTCTTCATAGGCCCCTACAACGGTTCATTTCCATTGAGGGAACTGCTTCGTTGGAAGACACCACTTGAAGACCCTGAAGCATGCCAAAATATTTTTCTCGGGATTCCAATGCCACGGATCAACGTGACTGTTGCGTTTTGACGATCCAGAATCGTGCCAGAACGCGATTTTTGGGACTTCAGCACCGCGAACCAACATAATTGTTGCACCCGCATAATCTTGAATCCTTCCACAACACCATTTCTGGTACGTTGCTTATGGAAATCCGTGAAACACTTCCAAGTGTTTAAAACGAAGATGCGCGCTGCTAAGGCGAGAGCCACATTTTGAAAAGGGTCCGCCCTCAATCCGTGAAACACTTGCAAATGTTCAAAACGAATGTGCGCGGCGCTCAGGCGAGAGCCACATTTTGAAAACCACCCGTCCACAATCCGTGAAACTTTGCATTTGTTTATCACGAATGTGCGCGGCGCTGGGACGAGAGCCACATTTTGAAAACCACCCGCCCTCAATTCGTGAGACCCTGGCAAATGCTTAAAACGAATGCGCGCGGCGCTCAGGCGAGAGCCACATTGTGGAAACCACCCGTCCACAATCCGTGAAACGCTTGCATTTCTTTTAAAGAGCGTGCGCAGCGCTAGGCCGAGAGCCACATTTTGAAAGCCACCCGCTCCAATCCGTGAAATTGTTGTGTCTGTAAAAATCGAATATGCACGGCGTTGGGGCGAGAGCCACATTTTGAAAACCATCCGCCCTAAAATCCGTGAAGTTCTTGCAAATGTTTAAAACGAATGTGCGCGGCGTTAGGGCGAGATCCACATGTTGCAAACCACTCGCCCACAATCCGTGAAACTCTTGCAAATGTTTGAAACGAATGTACGCGGCGCTCAGGCGAGAGCCACATTTTGAAAACCACCCGTCCACAATCCGTGAAACTTTGCATTTGTTTATCGCGAATGTGCGCGGCGCTGGGGCGAGAGCCACATTTTGAAAACCACCCGCCTTCAATCCGTGAGACCATGGCAAGTGCTTAAAAACGAATGTGCGCGGCGCTCAGGCGAGAGCCACATTTTGAAAACCACCCGTCCACAATCCGTGAAACTCTGCATTTGTTTATCGCGAATGTGCGCGGCGCTGGGGCGAGAGCCACATTTTGAAAACCACCCGCCCTCAATCCGTGAGACCCTGGCAAATGCTTAACGAAAGTGCGTGGCGCTCAGGCGAGAGCCACATTTTCAAAAGGAACCGCACTCAATCCGCGAAATTTCTGCAATGTTTACAAGCGAATGTGCGCGGCGCTGGGGCGAGAGCCACATTTTGAAAACCACCCGCTTCAATCCGTGAAGCTCTTGCAGTTTGTTAGCACGAATGTGCGCGGCGCTTGGGCGAGAGCCACATTTTGAAAACCACCCGCCCTCAATTCGTGAGACCCTGGCAAATGCTTAAAACAAATGTGCGCGGCGCTCAGGCGAGAGCCACATTCTGAAAACCACCCGATCTCAATCCGTGAAACGCTTGCAAATGAGAGAGAGAGAGAGAGCGTGATCCACCGCCGCTTTACTGTGGAAAATTGCCAACCTTTTCCTCCGGAACCCGGGGGTCTCCCCCCCCCCCCCTCCGAAAATCCCCCCCCCCTGCCGGAACCCCTTTCCCCCCCCCCCCCCCTCCCTCCGGCAAAACCCCCCCCTCCCCTAACCCCCCCCCCCCCCCTCCCCCTCGAAAACCGGGGGGGGTCACTACCGATTCGAACCCCCCCCCACCCCCCCCCCCCCCCCCCTCCGGATCCGGAAAACCGGGGGGGGTCACTACCGGTTGGAACCCCCCCCCCCCCCTCGAAAACCGGAGGGGGGTCACTACCGGTTCGACCCCCCTCCCCACGCACCGCCAGCAAACGACTCCCGGTCCCTACCACCGCTCGCATCACATCCCCCACTGTTGTTCCCAGCACCACTGTCCTCACCACCACTGTCCCCACTGGTTCCACCACCGTCCCTATTGTCCCCACCAATGCCCCCACCACTGTCGCACTGTCCCCACTGTTCCCACAACTGTTCCCACCACGGTTCCACTCTCCCCACTGTCTCCACGGACCCAACCACTGCCTATCCCCACTGTCCCCACTGTCCCACTGACTCCTCCGCTGTCCCACTGAGCTGTCCCACTGTTCCCCACCACTGTCCCCACTGTCCCCACCACTGTCCCCACTGTACCTCTGTCCCATTGTCCCACCGCCGTCCTCGCCACCGCCTTTACCAGTGTCCCCACCACCATTGTACCCTCCACTGTCCCAGTGTTTCCACCTCATTCCCACTGTCCCCACACCACTGTCCCCACCACCACCGTTCCCACCACTGTCCACTGTCCCCCCTGTTCCCACCATTGTCCCCACCACTGTCCCCACCACTACCGTCCCCACCACTGTCCCACTGTCCCCCCACTGTCCCCACCACTGTCCCGCTGTCCCCTCACCACTGTCCCCACCAACACCGTCCCCACCACTGTCCGCACCCCCACTCGGTTTTCGAGGGGGGGGGGGGGGGGTTCGAACCGGTAGTGACCCCCCCCCCTTTTCATGATGAGCTGGGGGGGGGGGGGGAGGGGTTCGAACCGGTAGTGACCCCCCCCGGTTTTCCGGAGGGGGAGGGGGGGAGGGGTTCGAACCGGTAGTGACCCCCCCCGGTTTTCCGCCAGCAGCGGTAGAACACGCTCTTTCAAATGTTTAGAACGAATGCGCGCGGCGCTAAGGCGAGAGTTACTTTTTGAACCCCCCCGCCCTCTATATGTGAAACTGTTGCCGCTTTTTAAGCTTCAGAGCTGCTTTTGTACATTGTGAGGACGTCTCAGGCGAAACGCCCGGCCCGCCCTAAAAACTGGCCTCGGGGTGAGACATGGAGAAGTTATTCATAAGGACAAGGAATGGAGGAGGAGGAGGAGGAGGAGGAGGAGGAGGAGGAGGAGGAGGAGGAGGAGGAGGAGGAGGAGGGGGAGGGGGGGGGGGAGGAGGCGGAGAAGGCGGAGGCGGAGGAGGAGGAGGAGGACCTCCCCATCCTCCCTTCTCCCCGTCCTGCCTATGGTAGTGGTGGTGGTGGGAAGTCGGCCCATCAAGTGGAGACCATTAGTCGCGCAGCAGCGTTGGGGGCCGCACCCCAGGCCAGACGCCCTCGGGCCTCGAGGCCTCGAGGATCGAGGCCTCCAGGCCCTCGAGGCTTCGAGGGTCGAGGGTTCGAGGCCTCGAGGGGTTCGAGGCCTCGAGGTGTTCGAGGCCTCGAGGCCTCGAGGGTCGGGGATCGCGGCCTCCAGGCTTCCAGGTCTTCGAGGCCTCGAGGCCTCGAGGCCTCGAGGAGATCGAGGATCCAGGATCGAGGGTCGAGGCCTCCAGGCCTCCAGCCTCCAGGCTTCGAGGCTTCGAGGCTTCGAGGCCTCGAGGCCTCGAGGACCGGTGGCCAGTGCGACGGTCTCGTCCCCGACGCTGCCGTGCTCCTCGTGCGGCCGGCCAGCGGGTCTTCCTCGGGGCGGCCGTGCCGAGCCGCCCTTTCGGCGCCTCCAGCGGCTCCCCCACAGCCCACACAGCGAAGGAGGGAGAGGAGGGGGGAGCGGGCGAGGGGGAGGAGGAGGAGGAGGAGGAGGAGGAGGAGGAGGAGGAGGAGGAGGAGGAGGAGGAGGAGGAGGAGGAGGAGGAGGAGGAGGGAAGTCAGAGGGCGGAGTGGGAGGAGCCGGCGGGATAGGCAGGAGACGAGGAGGATCAGGAGCGGGAGGAGGAGGAGGGGGAGGAGGAGGAGGAGGAGGAGCAGAGGAGCAGGAGGAACGCAGGAGAAGCAGGAAGCGGACGACGACGACGACGACGACGACAATGGCAGAGGAGGAGGGCGCGGAACAAGAACCAGCAGAGGAGAAGGAGGAGGAGGAGGAGGAGGATACCGAGGAGACAGCACGACGCCCCGAAGAGTAAACCTGGTCAAATTGGCGACTTACTCCGTGAGGCGCGTTTACAGGGCAACATTCTCGCTGCACAATGTGCAATATGTTGTTTCGGGCGTTCCGCCGCCAGATTTTGTAAGATGTCACTGCTTGTGTTCTGTTGTCGGGCTCCCGGGGCGCTCCCCTTGGGCCTTCAAGCGCAGGATGGAAGCCAGGACCCGTTCCCAAAAGGAGGCTTCGCCCTCATGCCAGTCTAGGTCGGCCTAGGTTCGCTCGATAACCCCATGCTGGTGAGAATAACCCCCTGGGGGTAATAACATTCGGGGTGCAGGCGGGATATTAATTTTCCCCGGCAAAACTTCGAAACATCGATGGTAACGAATTCGGCAAATCTTCGAAAGTGTGCGTTTCGCCTGAGACATTCTCACCACATGGTAATAAGGATTATTCATGGTGTTCTGCATAAAGTGGAGATCAGAGCTACGGTAAGAACTTTGGAGGGGATAAGAAAGTTCGGCCTCCCCGCCTGCTGTGGCAATTGGACCACATTCAACCCCGTGGATAAAGAAATGCAAAGGTTATAGGGGGGATGCGTTATTATCCAGGGGGTGGGTTTAGTTTACATCAGGGAAATGTAATTCAGCATAGGCGCTGTTATATACGTAGTCGAGAGCCAGCCTCACCCGGCACAACAATCCCGTTTCATCCCGCCGACTCCCGTTGTATTTGGGTTTATTTTGGGCTGAATCTGCGCTAGTCTTGCTGAATGGCCCCTTACTCGGGTTCAATAACCAGTGACCGTTCTCAGAACGACCTCCCAGGAGATGCATCCTAAGATAATATGAGCCCTGGCCAACCGACTGCTGGCGTAGCTCCGATCGGTTGTGTTCGGCCTCGATCACTCGACTAGGTCTTGTTCGAACTGGCTCCGCTCTACTCGGGCGGTGCGGTCGTCTGCGACGCACGCCATTGTCAGGGTGCACGCCTGCATTATTTTGGCATCGCTCGGACGTGTGCATTTTTCCTTCGGCGAGGGCCATCGAGTTGCATCCTTGATCATTTTGCCAAAAAAACGCGCACGAAACCGAAAAAAAGCACAGGAAATGGACGTCCGAGCGATGGCGAGTTAAGGCGATCCCTTCCACCGTGCACTCGCCAGCCGTGCTGCTTTTGTTGCCCGCCCGCGTGACAGGCCCGGCGAGCGACCCGCAGACGCGCGCCGGCGCCGGGAGACGGTGCTGATCCCCCGGGCACGCACAGCGGCTGGACCGATCTCCGTTGCCTGCAGGGAGGGGCCCGCGGCGGCAATGTCACCGCCGGCGGACGTCTGTATCCCCCACAGGGCCATGGCATCTCAGCCTCATCATCCCAGCACTCCACCCCAGTTGTGGACAGGCCCCTCGAACCCCGAAGGAAACCTCCAGTATCTCCGTCCATGGGGGGGAAGTCGGCCAGTAGGGCCCAGGCCACGCCAGTGGGGATAGGGATCGATTCAACGATGCTCATGTGTGCTCGCCTACGCGGGATGCCCCCGCACTTCCATTGACGTGGTCCTAACTTTGCGGCCAGCTCTATCAGTCATGCAGGCGAATGCGGTCGGTCTGCGGCCATTCGAGGGCATCGTCGGGGCAACCATGCGCAGGCATCATGGAGGTGAAGGTCGTCGAGAAGTGTTCGGAGAGCGAGCTGAAGGTCGAAGTTGTCCGCGGCGGCAAGCTGAAGGCGAGCCCGCGCGTCAGCTTTGGCGCGAGCGGCCGTGTGGGTGGCGTGGTGCCGTTGGAGGCGGTGGCGATGGCGGCGGCGGCGGCGACGACGACGACGACGACGACGACCGTGGCGGTGACGGCGGCGGCGACGACGACCGCCTGAGAAGTATGAGAGGATGTCGAGCACGAGGGGGGAGCGGGGAAGGCGGGGCAGGAAGGAGGAGGAGGAGGAGGAGGAGGAGGAGGAGGAGGAGGAGGAAGGGCTGAGGTGGGAGCACGACGAGGGAGATGACTAGGAAGAGAGGGCAGCCTTGGGGCAGCCAGCACGCAGAGCGGAGGGGAGGGGAAGGAGGAGGGAGGACCAGAGGAAAGACTGGATGCATCTACGATGATGCAGTGCAGGGGGGACCCATGCCAAGAGACACCCCGCTTGCCTCCAGGGTGCACTGGGTTTCTTGTGTTTCGAAGGTTTTGCTGCATAAAGCGTGACGTTCCCACCAAAAGATCCATGCACGTCCCTTGGTCTCGGGGTTGGATTTCTTGTGGAAGGTGCCTTGTGGTCGGGCCCTTCTTGCACACCCTGCTGTTCAAACTCCAATTCACTACAAGAATCGCCCCCCTGAACGACAAGCACCCTCTGGGCCTGCCGTGCTGGCGAGAGCTCAGTTTTGAATGCGAGCGATGAGAAGCGTGAAACGGCAAGATCACGAAGTCCAACTAAGTTTTCAGCGGTAGCGCCATTCTGGAAACAAGGCGTCCTGCATCCTTGTAATTGTTGCTAGCGTTTTGGACAAGTGTGCGCGTGCTGAAGCGAGAGCCACCTCCTCCGCCCTGGTAGTTGTTGCAGGGTCTCTCGGGCCAATTTACGCGGCGCCAGGGCGCGAGGTCCCTTATGGAAAAAGTCAAAAAACAGGATTCGCCCCCCCCCCCCCCCCCCCCTCGCCATTCAGGAGGAGAGAAAAAACAAAGACACAAATCATCGTCGAAGCCCAGGAGAAGATGGGCAACTACAGGAAAGGGGGGGCGAAGACGCAAATCACGAAAATAGGAAAACAGATTGTGTGAATCCTTGGACTTGTGGGTATTCCTTTGTGCGTCCCTGGGCCCCTCCGTCCCTCCTTGTCCCCGTGCAGGTTCCAGTTTCAGTGCCCAAGCACACATGAAGCCTCGAGCGAGCCGCCTGGACCGGCCGAACCGACGGCGCGCAGCGGCGCGGCACGCAGGAATCGACCCCGAGGGAGTGCGGGGATGGGGCCGAGGACAAAGCGAGGGCCCGTTTGTCGGACGAGGGGGGGGGACGAAGAGCCCCCTCTTCCCCCAATCGGTGGCAGGAGTCAGTCGAGCGATAGTGATTAGATGTAGTGAGGTGCCTGCTGCTCCTAGAGTGACAGGGCACCCTTGTGGTCTGCGTGGTCTGCGCAGGGTGCAGACGGCGATGTAGATCTCGGCGTTGTGGTGGGTGTGGTTCCTGGCCAGCCCCATGGTGGGAGTGGCTCGTTCGTGCTTCCCTGCCACTCGTCCTGCGCGAGTTCGGAGGCGCGGGAGGCGGCTTCCCAACACCGCCGTCAAGCAACATCGTTGTTAGCGTGGCCTTGGGGATGGGTGGGGGGGGCAGGGGCGGTGGAGCGAAGGAACTCGCCTTCTCCTGCTTCCCCATCCTCCGTCCTGCTCGTCTCGCTCGTGCTCCCCCCCCCTCTCGTCCTCCCCCTATCTCTCCCCCCGCGCGCACGCACGCAGGGGGTACTCAGAAGGAGCAGGAAACTGGCAGGAGGGATGAGGAGAATGATGCAGGAGGGAGACTTGAGGCTCGAGGAGGAGGAAGGGACATGCGGAGGAGGGGGGGATGAATGATGATGGAGGAGGGATGGTCGTGGTGGATGAGGAGGGCTGGCATGATAATATGCAAAGCGACGACGATGCTGCTGACGACGGTGGTGATGGCGATGGTGGCGACGATGGCGATGCTGCATGTAGTGTTGATGGTGATGATGTTGACGGTGACGGTGATGGTGATGATGAGAATGGGGATTGTGATGGTGATGGTAACGGCGATGGTGGTGATGGTGGCCATGATGGTGACTGTGGTGGTGATTCGGTTGATGAGGGTGATTACGATGCTGCGGCGGAGCCAGGAGGGAACGTGAGAGGAGGAGGAGGAGGAGGAGGAGGAGGCGGGAAAAGAGGGGACGCAGGGAGGTCCCCTGCGGAGGCCGGGATGGAGGGCTGCGGGGCCTCCCTCCGACGCGGCGGCCTGCGGCGACGTGCGGCAGGCTAGGAAGGGCGTGAACGTGCCGGACTGCGAGATCGACTGCGCCGCCCTCACGGAGAAGGACGCGGGCGGGGGGCTGGTCAGCATGGGGGCCAGGTGGGATCAGGTCAGGCGTGTCCTTCCACAGGAGGGAGATTCAGAATAGTCAGGGGACGTTCTTTTTTTCACCATGTTTGCCGTCCCTCCCCCTCCCCCCCTCCCTCGGAAAAGGCGCGCCTTGGCCCCGGGCGCCGCGGCGAGCGCGGCGCGGGCTTCGCGGGCGGGGGCGCAGGGAGCGGCAGATGCGGCTGCGAGAGAGAGGGACGTGGAGGAAGAGGAGGAGAGGAGGAGGGGAAGGAGGAAACATGAAGGAGGAAGGATGAGGCACTGGAGATATTAGCCATGAGAGCACAAGCCAGTTGCCCGCGAGCGCTTCTGCAGAGGGAAAGAGGAGTCACGGCGTCACCAACAAGGCCCAGACGCCCCAGGCCCAGAGTCCAGGACCACATCGGCCAACACCATAGCCCATAGCAGCCTGGACAGCCTGGGGTTTGGCTTGAGGTTTGGCGTCGGCGTGCAACAGCCCTGGACTAACGTCCAGGCGGGCGCGCTCACGCTGCAAAGGGGGGAACTCACACTTCCCACCACTGCCGAGGGTTAGAAGCCGACGACTGGCAGGGGTCATCGCCTGGCAGGGGTAATCTTTCCCGAAACGTAGAACTCGTGTTCCTGGAATCGGAGGTCAGGAGGCTCAGGAAACGGAGGAGGAACCCAAGAACGGTCACGGAAGGCCTGAAGCTGCCCGCCCACAACCTTCTTTCGTGCCGCGTTCTGCGCCGCAAGTTGAAGCCGGTCCGCCTCCGCAGCCGCATGCGTATCAAACACCGTATGGTTGCGAGCCCCCGCTTTGGCGAAAGAGTTCGCCCAGGCGTTTCCAAACCACGCTTCGACGGCTGCTCTTCCCTTGTGAGAAGGTCAAGGTGCGCTGGCACCCTCGCGAAGACAGGCGGAGTCCAACTTCGGAGCAGCTCCAATATTATATAGATTTGCCTCCATATGGCAGCTTGGGATCTGGCTGACGCATGCACGGGGAATCATGCAGCCCCCGTACGCACGCCCCCCAGGAGATCAGAGACCCCCAGTCCCAAGGACAAACATCTGAAGCCCCCGCAGCACGACACGTCTCTCTGGCGGCCTACAGTCAGGATAGGGCCATGCAGCGGGCGATGTTCAGCTCTAAGAGGAATCCCACCGTCCCCCATTTGGACCGCCGCCCACCTACATCTCCGAAATTCTTGACGCTTCGCGTATCCCCTCCAGCCCATCCTACACCAGGCACTCGAACGAAGAGCGCCGATGATCGGCAGCTGTTCTCCTCCCCTCTTCCTCCTTCTCCTCCGCCTTCTCCTCCTCCTCCTCCTCCTCCTCCTCTCCTCCTCCTCCCTCTCCTCCTCCTCCTCCTCCTCCTCCTCCTCCTCCTCCTCCTCCTCCTCCTCCTCCTCCTTCCTCCTCCTCCTCCTCCTCCTCCTCCTCCTCCTCCGCCTCTTCCTCCTCCCTGGTGGCGTATTGGAAGTGTCTTCGAACGTTTTGGTGGGCTCTTGGGCCTTGCGGGCGGGCGGGCGGCGCTCCGCCCGCCCGCGCGCAGGGCCCAAGAGGGGGTCCAAGACGTCTCTCGGAGCCATCTTGGAGGAGATCGATCAACGAAGGGGGGTTCCTAAATTTCAGCCCCCCCCTCAGGAGCCACGATCCTCGTGAGGGGTGTCGAATTTTAGCCCTCCCAGGGGTCGATCTTGGACGCTCTGACCGATCGCGGCCCCCCCTGTCCAGGTCAGTGGGGAGGGGGTAGGGGGAGGGGTAAACCCCTCCCCGAAGGGGAAGAAGGAGGGGTGGAAGAGGAAACGCTCTAAACCACCGACGCCCAGAGGGCTGGTGGGATTCAGGCAAGGAGGTGTGCATTCCCGACCCGTCCAAAAAGGCGATATGCCCCACGAGTTGGGATCAGACTCCCAGTCGCCCCACACGGAGGTGGGGAGGTCATCGGGACGACGAGGAAGGGGCCCCGGAGCATTGGGGAGACGCTCGCAGCATCTGAGCAGATGTGACATATCATGACCGAATGCATCGACAGCCGCTTCACTCATACGATCTGCATGTGTTTGTTCAATTCCTGACTCCAGGCCGACAGGCCTCGAGCATCATCCTGTTCCAGCGCATTCGGACGACCACGAATTTTAGCTCGAGGTCGCCGGCCGGTAGCCGTTCGCGCTACCACTACTCTGAGTACCTCAATAGTTTGTGGGCCCCCGGACTACGAGGGCCCCCCGGACTACAAGGGCCCCCCCCCGGACTACAATGGCCCCCCCCCCCGACTACAGGGACCCCCCCCCAGACCACAAGGACCCCCCCCGCCCCCGGACTAACAAGGGTCCCCCCCGCGGACTACATGGACCCCCCCCCTGGGCTACAGCCACCACGCCCAGCACAAGTGCTACGGGATGCCACAGATAGACAAATGCCACTACCCTGAATGACGACTACGACTGCGACGACGACGACGCCGCCGCCGACGACGACGACGACCTGCGGACTACAGGAACCTCCTCCCGGACTACAAGGGCTCCCCCCCGGACTACAAGGGCGCCCCCCCGGACTACAGGAACCTCCCCCCAGACTACAGGGCCCAACCCCCCCGGACTACAGGGGCCCTCCCCGGACTATTGGTCACCCCAGAACTATTGAGGTACTCCGAGCAGGCGGGGTGCGGGCACAGAAGGGACGGCAACCAGCCTCGCCGATGTTTCTTCAGCACCGTCATGCAGCCTTCCGGCCAAAGGTTCCGAAGTCTTCCAGCTATCGGTGCCGACTTGCTCGCCGCAGACGTGCCTCCTAGTACTAGCGGAACTGTTTGCATCCACCTGTGCTGTCCACCTTCTAGACGGTTCTGCTGATGGTAACGTATTCGTCGCCTTTGTCACCGTTGGAACCCTTCTCGCAGAAGCTTGCGCACACCTTTGGGGGCCACATGCAGCAAATAATCAGCCTGCCCATCATCGCTGAGGAACGCAGTGCTGTTCAATATGTTCCAGCCAAAACGTTCCACGCTGAGCCATGTGGCCGTGAGCGGCCCGTGCACATGTTGCCCGCATTGAATATTGGACCTATCCTCCACGGCCGTTTGGCCCGAACCGAGAACGTCGATGCAAGAGGGTTGCACTTTTCAGACGCGTCATTTGCCGCACCGACGTACAGAGAGTCTCTATTGGCGCCCGTTCGGGGTGCATCCGTCGTTGCCGGGCTTGCCTTGCGAATTGTTGTTTCACCTTCGGCTCCGCGGAGTGGCACCTCGATGCGTTCGGTCCCATCCTCCTCCGTCCTTCCTTACCTCTCCTCTTCTTGCGCTTCTGTGCTGACGTCTTCCGCGGAACAGGCGCACCGAGTCCGTGGCACTGCCGCTTTGCTGGATCACCTCCAGGAGGGCGTTGTTAGATGGTTCGCCGTGGAGAAAACGACACACGTGTTGCAATCTCATCTGCTCGGTAGGTTCGCATCGTGTCGACCAGCGGCGACCCCGCCGCCGGCCTTCAACGTTGAACGCCGCCGGCGTCCCAGAATCGGTCGACGCTGAACGACCTGACATCTCGGAAACGGCCGATCGTTGAAGGTTGAAAGATCTCCGCGGCGTCAGAGACCAACGCCGAAGTCGACACGACACGAGCTTGCCGCAGTGGGTTCGACGACGTGGCCCATCTGCTGTCACACCGCTGCTCCCCGTGCGCCCGTGGCAGTGCAGAGGCGCGGGAGGCAGAGGCCGAGGCTGCCGCGGTGAGGGGCCGCGCAGGGCACCGCGCCGAGCACGTTTCGACGCTGAGCGTGCGGAGACAACGCTACCTAACTGGGCCCTGTCTGAGGCCAGTGGCAGGAGCGAGCGACGCCTCAGGAGTCTTCCCTTGCTCGCTGGTGGTATCCCTCTTCTCCTTCTTCCTCTTTCCTCATCCTCCTCCCCCGCCCACCCCTCTGACGCACGTTATATAATAAGTTGTATCGCCCTTTTTCCGTCCAACCCCGGGCTCCAGCGCTGAGCAGAGTGACGAGTCGATCGGCAGTCTGGCTGTGGCGCCTCCTCCGCCTCTCCAAACAAACAAAGTTTTGACGCTGATCGTACATTCGCTGTATCGGTACGATCGGACTGGGCACGGAAAGAATGGGTACGAAGACCGACAGCAGCTCCTGTTCATTTTGAACAGTTCTCGTTGCTGGTGTCCCCGCGGAAGCTGTCCATTTGAGAGAGAAGGCCAGCTGCCCAACCAGCGGCCGCTCTCGGTTTCGGAAGACACCTCCGAACGCTGGTCAAGGCTGTCGGCCGCGGGTCAGCGGCGCCACAAGTGTCAGCCTTGATGGACCCCTTTTCCACCACCACTGCCATAGGTAGGAGAGGGAGGAGGAGGAGGAGGAGGATGAGGAGGAGGAGGACCTCCTCATCCTCCCTTCTCCCCGTCCTACATGTGGTGGTGGTGGTGGGAAATGGGCCCATAAAGCCTGCCTGGTCCGCCCTCTACAGGGGGAATATTCAAACATAATTTTTGAACAAAGATAGTCTTGACCATTTGGGGGTATGTTTCGACTATCTTTTGCCTTCCGTCCAAAATCCCCCTGTGTGGGGGACAGGCCCGACCTCAATCTATCCGTCCGTATTTCCCGATTCTCGCGCTTTCCAGAGTTGGTTCCGGCGCCGCAGTTGCAGCTGCAGCACAGATCTGCCGGGCGGATCTGCACGGAGGTGCCGCAGAGCGTTTTTTTTGGTAAGGATCTGTCTTCGCGGTCCGCGAGGGGGCCCCCTTGAACCATGAGCCGCGACTCGGTTGCGAGCGAGGGGGAGAGTCGGAGGTTGAGAGACCTCGTACCCTGACACGTCGATTAGTGAATTTGCCGCGTCCGGTTCGCGAGAGGGCGTCGCGGCCGTCATTCTTGCGGGTCCAGGTCCGTCGGTTTCTGTTCTAGGCCGTTTTGACTAAATAATGGTTTATCAAAGGGAGGTTTGTCCACCGCCGAGAGAAGTGAGAAGGAAGAGGCACTCTCAGAAGCCCTCGCGCCTTCTGAGTGTTTTTTTTTTGGTATTCGGCGAAGGCTCAGAACACTTCTCAGAAGGCCACGGGATTTCCGAACCTTCCGAAAAGGCCTTCTCCTTCTCTCTTCCCCTCCCTCGCTCGCCGCCGAAAGACGGCTACGGGGGAAGGTGGAGAGAGGAGGAAGGGGAGCGGCAAGGGGAGGGGAAGGGAGGAGAAGCAGGATGAGTAGGATGGACTCGTCCTCGTCCTCCTGATCCTCCTCATCATGACGATCATCATCATCACCATCATCATCATCATCATCGTCATCATCATCATCACCACCACCATAATCATCATCAGCATGAGAAGCACGCTGGTCTCTTTTACGACAGAGTCGCAGGACTCAAACATCTGGGGACGTGTAGCCTTCGACTGTAATTGCACCTCTGAGGTTTAAACCAGGATTCAACGCGCGTGGTGCACCTTGGCCGTACACCGCCACGTGTTGACAAACCAGAAGGTCTGTCTTAGAAGGCGTGCAACAAGCTCTAGATAGACGTGTACGCTCATAGATGTCTTATGGTACACGCAGCCTCCATATCACAGTTTCGGCCTTACGCCGCATAGACAAATATCATAGCACGATGCTGCGTAGGATGATCCCACCTCCCCGCGCGGACAGTACCACTGAATATTCAAGAACAGCCATGGCACGCGCGCAGGAGACTCGCACCCGTTATGAAATCGAACCCTTGGCCCCTACATGCCGCCGTTTCTCCCATTTCCGGGCGGGTCACCCCCAGCAACAAGCCCATGAGCCGTCCAATTGTGCCGCATACAGAGTCTGTAGACACAGGGGCCGTGTTTGGATGAGCTCTACGCAGCGCCGGTTGGGGCCCCACTTGCAGCCTAAAACGGTCGGCGTCTGGCGACGGGGAAAAGTCATATTTTTTTTCCGGATTCGACTGGTTAGCCCGGCCTTATGTTGGCTTGAATGGCGCTCCAAGTTGAGATGTTCTCTCGACTGTCGCATGGATCTAGTACCACCTTTTGCGGCGTCGGGGCTTGGCGCCACCTCTGTATGATGCCAAGCGAACGAACGAACGAGTCATCATCAACATCATCATCATCATCATCATCATCATCAACATCATCATCATCATCATCATCATCATCATCATCATCATCATTATAATCATTACATCACCACCAGCAGTACTATCACCATCACAATCTCCATCACCACCATCATCATCATCATCAGCAGCAGCAGCAGCATCATCATCACCATCACCAGCACCATCACCATCACCATCAACATCATCAACGCCCTCCTCCTCATCATCATAATCGGCATCGTCATCGTCATCATCATCGTCATGATCATCGGCATCATCAGCAGCATAATCAACAACAACCTCATCATCCTCATGTCCTGCTCCTGGTGCTCCCCTTGGCACTCATCCTCGTCCTCCTTCCCGTCTTCCTCGCCATCCTCGTCATGCACGTCTTCCTCATCTTCGTCCTGCCAGTCGCCCTTCTCTTCTTCCTTCCCGTCGCCCTCTTCGTCCTCTTCTCCTCGTTCTCCTGGCTCCCCCACTGTCGCGCAGGACATCGAGGACGCCGAGTTCCTCCTGCGGCTCGATCCGCCCTGCGAGTACATCTGCGTGTCCTTCGCGCAGAAGGGCCAGGAGGGCGGGCTAGCGGCGAGGGAGCGGGGAGAAGAGGGGTGGGGGCAAAGAGGGGGGAGGGGAGGGAGGGAGGGAGGAGGAGGAGGAAGAAGAAGAAGAGGAGGAGGGAAGAGGAGGAGGGAGGCAGGAAGGAAAGGAGAGAGTCTGAGAGAGGGAGGGGGGGGGGTGGAGGATGGCGGAATGGGGCAAGGATGAGGATGAAGATGATCGGGAGGAGGAGAAGGAGGAGGAGGAGGAGGGACCAGGATGGCAGGACGGGATGGACGGGCGGATCAGGACCTGATGAGGAGGGAGGGAGGAGGCAGAGAATAGAGAGGAGGGAGGGATGATGGCGGCAGGGTGTGGTCGGAGGAAGGAGGCGGCAGGACGCTGAGGTGAGAGGGAGGAGCAGGAGGAGGGTGGGAGAAGGAGGAGGAGGAGGAAGAAGAAGAGGTGGAGGCGGTGGCGGAGGCGGAGGCGGAGGAGGCGGAGGAAGGAGGCAGGAAGGTGAGGGCGGAGTAAGAAGGAGCAGCAGGGCGAATGAGGCAGGAGGAGGGAGAGGAGGAGGGGGAGCTAGAGGAAGAGGAACATGATCAGGAGCAAGAAGAGGACGAGGGAAGAGGAGGAAGGAACAGTGAGGGTGAAGGGTGAAGCAGGAGGAGGGGGAGGAGCCAGTCTTCTCTCTTAGACACAAAGGCCACCCTGCCAAACCAGCAGCAATCGTAATTGCAGTGCACAACCTTTCGTCTTCCTGGGCCCCGTGGGACGGCATCGTATGGCTCCAGCAGCCCCACGAACATGGCCGAAGTTTTGGTCGTGCTATTCCGGAAGGGCACAGGGGTGATTTCAAGATGGTCATCCATGTTTCGAGATTTTAGACGCTCCGCGTGACCCCACCAGCCCATCCAGAAACGATGCCCAGGCGATGTGCTCCGATCAGGGATGTGGAGGAGCGAGCACGCAGTGGGAAAAATCGTTTAGGAAGCCGTCATTCCCCGAGAGGGGGAGGACGGATGAGGAATCGAAGGAGGAGGAGGAGGACGAAGAAGAAAGAAGAAACAGAGGCAGAAGCAGAAGCAGAAGAAGAAGAAGAAACACATAACGACGAAGACGACGACGAAGAAGAAAACGAATAATAATAGTAATAATAACAATAGTAATAACAGTAACAATAGTAACACTAATAACAATAATAATAATACTAGTCATAATAATACTGTGAAGAATAATGATATACATAGTAATAATAAGAAGAAGAATAAGAAGAAGAAGGAGGAGGAGGAGGAGGAGGAGGGGGAGGAGGGGGAGGGGCAAGGGGAGGGCAGGGGGAGTGGAGGAGGGAGGAGGAGGAATAGGCGGATGAGGTCGAGGAGGGGGGAGGAGGAGGGCGAGCAGAAAGGCCCGAGGTCCCTTGGATGTCTCTTCGGATGTCTGTTGAGAGCTTCTTGGAGTCCTCTTGGGGCGTCCTGGAGGTCCCGGGTGCCTCTTGGAGCGTCTTGGGTGCATCGGGGGAGCCTTTTGGAACCTCCTGGGGGTCTCTTTGTTGCCTCTAAGAGCCTCCTGGGCGCCTCTTGGGCCCCTCTTGGTGCACTCTGAGGAACCTCGGGGACCATCTTGGGGCCATCTGGACGAGCTCGATCAAAGAAGGGGGTGTACTTAATTTGCTTTCACGCTGAGGCCTTTTTGAACGCCCCACTGGATCGTGGGGCGCCCCATCCAGGTCCAGGAGGAGGGTGTAGGGGGACAGGAAAAGCCCCACCCCGAAGGGGAATACGGTAGGTTGGAAGAGGAAACTCCCTGACCCACTCATACCCAGAGGGGTGGTGGGACTACCCATAGATGACCCCACAAGCCCACATCAGGGCTCAATATGATTGACCCAAAAGGGGTACAATAGATGTGTGGGGTTGCAATCTATTTGGTGCGTGGAATCGATTCCGGGGCGCAGATCCATTGCTACATTTTTGCGCGCAATGCATTATTGCAATACAATGCAGTATAATTCTCTGCCGAAGTACATTTGCGAAGCCATTGATTTCAGAACATCTACTGCACGACCCCCTTCTGGCTGGAACCCCCTTTTTGGGGTCGGCTAGGCTCCAGAGGACGCCGAGCCTGCCAGCGTCGATTATCCCCCCTGGGTGGCTCCTTGGGAGGCGTCGGGGTTGCTACTGGACCCCGGCTCCCTGCGCTCGCGGTTGCTCCAGGAGGGCAACAACTATTCGCCACGCCCGAGCCAGGAGGGCCCCCCAAAGAGAGCCCCCCTTAGGGCAGCCCCGAAGGGCCCGCCGACGGCCCCCGAGAAGACTCCCAGGGCGGCCCCTCCGGCGCCCCCGGCCATGTACCTCCTCCTCGCAAAAAGCGTGCCGGGCATTGTTCCTCCTGCCTCGCAGAAGGCGTACCCGGCCATGCCTCCTCCTCCTCGCAAAAAAAACAGTCCTCGCAAAAAGCGTACCTCTTCCTCCCGGCCATACCTCCTCCTCGCACCACCTGACATGTTTGTAAAGCGTGCCGGGCGCTCTTCCTGATACTCCGTCACTATGCATGGCCTGGAAGTTTGTCATTTAAGGTTGGTGCACGTGTGGAGGTCGGGAGGCTTTCATCATGTGGCTCTTGGGTGAGCGCCGCGCACCTTCGTTCGACATGGGGTCGGGCCGTTTCCCAACTTTGATTCAGTCATCCTTGGTATAAGCCGATTTTCTTGTGCACCAGTTGCATTGATGGCGGGCGGGTCGTTAGGAGGTGCCTCCTTTTCAGAGCAAGTGTCTCGTATCATGTTCAAGATTTAGCGCAGTTTCTTTACTAGAGGAGTTGATGGAGGATCCTTGCAGATTCATGAATTATGCAATCTGGGGTCGCTCCTATCTTGCCCTGTCGTCGTCGTCGCTCTCCCCCTCCTTATCCCCAGTTCTGCCATCCCCCTCTTCCTGAATCCCCGTCCTCCTCCTCCTCATCCACCCTCCTGTATCGTCCTCGTCCTACTCCTAGTGGTACCTCATCAACCCCCTCGTCTTCGTCGTCCTCCTCCTCCTCCTCCTCCTCCTCCTCCTCCTCCTCTCTCCTCCTCCTCCTCCTCCTCTCTCCTCCTCGTCCTCCTCCTCCTCCTCCTGCTCCTGCTCCTCCTCCTCCTCGTCCTCGTCCTCCTCCTCCTCCTCCTCCTCCTGCTCCTGCTCCTCCTCCTGCTCCTGCTCCTGCTCCTTCTCTGCCCTCCTCCTCCTCCTCCTGCTCCTGCTCCTCCTCCTCCTCCTCCTCCTCCTCCTCCTCCTCCTCCTCCTCTCTCGTTGGCGCTTCGCCTCGCAGCCGTCGCCCCGCTGTTTGTGGAGAGCGCGCTGGCTGGCGGGCGGTGGGGGGGGAGGCAGCGGTGGGCGGCCGAAACCGCTTCGCCGCCTCTCGCGGAGGCGCAGACGTGCACTCAGACAGGCGCATGGAGTACAGCCGGACCGAGGCATGAGATCGAGGTCGGTTCGGGGAGGGCCCCCTCATGTTCTTCGTGCTTGTTGGCCCTTCCTGTGCACCCTGGGGAGGGTGCCCTTGGATGTGGTGTTTGTGCTGGCCGGCGGAGGGTCTCATGTTCTTGGTTCGACTGTACCAGCGCATACACTGATGACCGAGCGCATTCCACCACTCGCAAAACGCCCACTTGCACACGTTCGAGAAGCGCACGTCCGCCTCCATGTAATGGATCGTATACCCCTTCGGCGGATCCAGGCCATTTGCGAGCACTTACTTTGCGAGTAGTGGAACGTTCATGTCTAACTGAAAGGCGCACGGATCGGTGACGGGTCCCGTTTCCATGTGAAATCGGTGCGTTCCGTCGCCAAGTCAGGCGGCATTGGCCCCATGCTTCGGGTGGTACTTTCATTGATCCGTGTATCGGGCGCCCGCGCGCCAGGTCCAGGAATGCTTGATCCATGGCAGCAGTGTGCCCAAGCTTTGCAGGCAGGGTGGTTTCCCTGCACCCCACCCCCCACTCACGTGGTGGTCGTGCAGTGCGGGAGTGCCGTTCCATCCTCGAGTTCCCGTGAGGTCGCCCTGTCGTGCGTCGCCCCCCCCCTATCTGGGGGATCTTGTTCCGATTTACGATTGCTACTACTACTACTACTACTACTACTACTACTACTACTACTACTACTACTACTACTACTACTACTACTACTACTACTACTACTACTACTACTACTACTACTACTACTACTACTACTACTACTACTACTACTACTACTACTACTACTACTACTACTACTACTACTACTACTACTACTACTACTACTACTACTACTACTACTACTACTACTACTACTACTACTACTACTACTACTACTACTACTACTACTACTACATTAACCTTCGTCTCGGCCCTTCGATTTGAACTTCCAGGCCTCCCCGCCCCCTCATCCCGCCACGTGGTGACCGCGGAGTGACGTCCCGTGCCCGAGTTCTTGTGAATTCGCCGCTATTGCATTGCACTCCCCTGTTCTTCTTATTGTCAGTTGATTCCTCTGCCCTTCTTGGGACTTCCAGGCCTCCCAGTATGTTAGGACGCAACTCATGGGAGGTTTAATTCACCATCGGCGCTTGTATATCCGTGGTCGACAATCGCCCAAATCCTGCACACGCTCGCTCAATCCTTCCCGATTTCGTGTCCTGCCGTTCTTTCCCAGGTTTCATTTGTTTTATGTTGGCCTAGTTCAGACGAGCACGAGGTCATGATAATCATACGTCTCAAGATTTCCAAGCTTCCCAAGATTTCCCAGATGTCCTGATGGTCCCCACGGGTTGCAGAAACGAGGGCCGGTAGGTACTCTGGAGCTCCTGGAACGAACCTTGAGCCAGTCCTGTCGCGACGTCCTTCTCGTCCTGCTCGTGGCCCCTTGCTCGGGCTCAGCAGCTCCCGCCCGTTCTTGCGAAGACCTCCCAGGAGCTGCTTCCCGTCCGTGTGCCGCGCGTGCTCTCGGCGCGGGGAGCCCCGCGCGGACAATCAGGCTAAGGACGCACACGCAGATGAATCCACGTTGGTTTCGAGAGTGTGCAGTCCGCGAAATTTCGCATCACGAGGCTGGTCGCCCAGACTGGGGGGCCGTATTCCCGTACGTGGTTGGGCGCGTACGTCGCTCAAGGGCTCCCTGGGCACACCGGGTTCGGCTCCCAACCCCCCCCCCCCCGGCGGCGGGGCCGCGGAGAGGACTTGCAGGAGCTCATCGACATCATGGACCGCCTGCAGATCCCGAAGGATCCGGGGAGAGGCAGCGGCAGGGAGGAGGAGGAGGAGGAGGAGGAGGAGGAGGAGGAGGAGGAGGAGGAGGAGGAGGAGCAGGAGGAGCAGGAGGAGGAGGAGGAGGAGGAGGAGGAGGAGGAGGGGGAGGAGGGGGAGGAGGGCGAGGAGGGGGAGAAGGATGAGGCAGTGAGGAGGAGGTGGAGAAGGAGGAGGAGGACCAGTGTAAACCCAAGAGTCATCAACGATGTTGGAATTAACCCTCCTTCCAAGCTCCCTCTTCATAGGCCCCTGCAACGGTTCATTTCCATTCAGGGAACTGCCTCGTTGGAAGACGACCGTTTGAAGACCCTGAAGCATGCCAAACCAGTGTTCTCGGGGTTTCAACGCCACGGATCAACCTGACTGCTGCGTTCTGATGGTCCAGAATCGTGCCAGAACGCCATTTTGGGGGCTTCAACACAGCGAATCAGCATAACTGTTGCACCCGCATTATCCTGAATCTTTTCAATCCACAATTTCTTGTTGACCATTGGAATCTGTGAAACTCTTTCTTGCTAAATTTGAATACGAATGTGCGCTGTGCTAAAGGCGAGCGAGGGCCACATTTTGAAAAGGAATCGCCCTCACTCCGTGAAACTCTTGCAACTTTTGAAATGTGCGCGGCGCCAAAGGCGAGAGCCACAGTTTGAAAACCACCCGCCCTCAATCCGTGAAACTCTTGCAATGTTGCGCGGCGCTAAAGGCGAGAGCCACACTTTGAAAACCACCCGCCTTGAATCCGTGAAACTCTTGCACATAAGAAAACGAATGTGCGCGGCGCTAAGGCGAGAGCCACATTTTGAACACCACCTGCCCTCAATCCGTGAAACGCCTGCAAATTGTTAAAAACGAATGTGCGCGGCGCTAGGGCGAGAGCCACATTTTGAAAGTCACCCGCCCTCAATCAGCCAGATTCTTGCATATTGTTTAACGAATGCACGCGGCGCTAAGGCGAGAGTCATATGTTGAAAATCACCCGCCCTCATTATGTGACGCTGTTGCTACGTTTCAAGCTTCAGAGACATAGATGGTGAGGAAGTCTCAGGCGAAACGCCGGGCCCGCCCTAAAACCTGTCCTCGGGGTGCGACAGGGAGCAGTTATTTATGAGGAAATGGAATGGAGTGGAGGAGGAGGACAGAACAAATGGAGGGCGCCATTTTTCGCATGCGTTGCCCCTTCTTGTCATTGTAGCATTTTGCCGCTGGACTTCTCGCCCGCTTCGCTAGTCCTCACTCTTCTAAATTCTTCCAGTCCTCCAATCTCTTCGACGTCGCCGCAACTTTTTCTACAGCTGTGTGGTTTTGATGGCGGGGAAGTTCGAAGTCCTTATATTATCCTTCCTCCTTTGAATTAGCATTTGCTCTCTGGGTGGATGGGTCGAAATCCCTCTCTGGCCATGCTCTGCTCTATTTTTTGGGGGGGTCGTTGTTGGACTGACGGTTGGCCACTGGCTAGACGCCGTCAATTGAAGAGAACAAGTGGGGTTCCAGGAGACCCAACAGAGGACACGGGACGACCCACAGAGGCGAGAGTGACACGCATTCCGAATATGTTTGTATTGTTTCAGTGTTTCGTGTTTCAGTCCAAGATGTCCTAGAGGGACGCCCGATGATTTTCGCGATGGTCCGAAACGGCCCCGCGAATCCCGAATCCCAGACGCACCCGAGATGGGCCGAGATGCCCCACGAGCCAGCCCAGAGGCAGTCCAATATCATACAGACAAGGTCGCAGCGCAGCGTCAGAAGGCCCCCAGGCATTCCAACTCGGCCACCTCAGGCCCCACAGGGTCCCGCGATGGCGCCACGAGAGCTCAATGCTGCCCCCAGGGGAGCCCGAAGAGAGTTTCAGGACGGCGCCGAGCGACTCCCCCTCTCCACCCTCGTATGCTCCACCTGTCCCTCCTGCAGGAGGCAAGAACCAGGATGTGCGCGCAAGCTGTTTTCCATACAGAGGACCATTTGGGACCCGAAGACGCTCCACTGCGGGTCTGAGCACGGAATCGCACGCCATTTTTGTGCGAACGCGGTTTTGGGTTACAGTCAACCCGCATAGTAAGGATGGGCAACCTTCCACAGGGGACCCTGGCATCCTTGCATCCTCGGTCCATCTTTTACCACTTTCGTTGGCCTCTCCCCGCTCGAAAAACCTTCGAAAGGGGCGTCCGAGGCCCTTGCATCTTTGTTGCGAGTCCGTACTTTCTTCGGGCCGAGAGCATCCTTCCCGCCCCCCTCGTGATTGCACCTGCGCGCCACCCACAGGACTGCACCACCGGGCTCGGAAGCATCCAGCAGCTTCTCACCCCCTCGGGGCTCTTCCTCTCCCTCGCCTCATCCGTCCCCGCCTGCCCCTCTGCTTCTTCTTTTCCCGTCCCCACCCCTCGTGCCCCTCCCAGGAGAAGAGGCCCAAGATCTGCCCCAAGATCGAAAAGCCGCAGGCTTTCACCAACATCGAGGGCATCATCGAGAAGTCGCAGGCCGCCGGAAGAAGATCGGGATCGGGACTTCGTGGAGGAGGAGGAGGTAAATCCAAGACTCATCAACGATGTTGGAATAAACCCTCCCTCCAAGCTCCCTCTTCATAGGCCCTACGAAAGTTCAGCTCCACTGAGGGAACTGCCTCGTTGGAAGACAACCGTTCGAAGACCCTGAAGCGTGCCAAAACACAATTTTCGGGACTCCCAACGCCACGAATCAACATGACTGTTGCGTCTTGACGATTCGGAATCGCTCCAGAACGCAATTCCTGGGACTTCAACACCGCGAATCAACCTAATCGTTGCGCCCTCACAATCCTGAGTCCTTCAGAAAACAATGTCTGACACCTTGACCATGGGAATCCTTGAAACTCTTTGCAAATTCTTGAGACCAGTGTGCGCGGCGCTAAGTCGAGAGCCCCATTTTGAAAAGGAACCGCGCAGATGCCGTGAAACTATGTCAATGTTTCTGAAACTAATGCACGCCGCGCTAAGACGAGAGCCACATTTTGAAAATGACCCGCCCTGAATCCGTGAAGCTTTTGTTGAAACGAATGTGCTCCGCGCTAAGGCGAAAACCGCATTTTGAAAGCCACCCGCCCTCCATCTGTGAAGATGTTGTTAATGTTTAAGCTTCAGGCTAATATATTGTGAGGAGGTCTCAGGCGAAACGCCCGGCCTGCCCTTTGGATTGGCCTCGGGGTGCGACAGGGAGAAGTTATTCAGAAGGAAACGAATGGAGGAGGAGGAGGAGGAGAAGGAGGAGGAGGAGGAGGAACGGGGAAGGATGAGGAGGACGAGGAGGAGGAGGACGAGAAGGAGGAGTAGGAGGAAAATGTAGTACAGTCAACGCTGAAATAAGGAGAAGGATGAGGGGGTTCGCTATTCTGGAGGTCGTTCCATGACTAATCCTCTTGCGCTCCTTGTGCACCAAGACGCCTTTGGGGCCAAGGTGGGCGGTCGTTTCTTTTCTAGCGTTCCTTATGATAGCAGCTTGGGGCTGTAGAAGGAAGAGGGGGAGCAGCAGCAGCAACATAAGCAGGGGCGATGATGATGTTGATGATGATGCTCATGATGATGGAGATGATGATGATGATGATGATGATGATGATGATGATGATGATGATGATGATGATGATGATGATGATGGTATTGGTGATGGTATTGGTGATGGTGATGATGATGCTGATGATGATGCTGATGATGATGCTGATGGTATGGTGATTGTGATGATTATGATGATGATAATGATGCCGATGATTATGGCGGTGATTTCGATGATGGTGATGATCGTGATGATGATGATGTTGATGATGGTAATGGTTGTGATGATGATGTTGATGAAGCTGATCATGATCATGGTGCTGGCGATGGTGATGGTGATGCTGCTGGTGTTGGTGATGGTAATGTTGCTGGTGATGGTGATGGCCATTTAATGAGCAGTAATGATCATGATGTGGATGATGATGATGATGATGATGCTTATGGTGATGATGATGATGATGGTGATGATGCTGATGGTGATGATGAGTCTGATGATTGTGATGGTGATGATGATGATGAGAATGATGACGGTGGTGGTCTTAATGATGATGACGATGATGGTGATGTTGATGGTGGTGATCGTGGTGATGGTGGTGATGATGATTATGATGATGTTGCTGGTGATGGTCATGGTGACGATGATGATGACGATGATGGTGGTGACCATGATGAGTATGATGACCTTGATGGTGATGGTAATGGTGACGCAGATGATGATGATTATGATGATGATGATTCTGATGGTGGTGGTGGTGATGTTGATGTTGCGAGATGGTGGTTATGATGATAATGGTGATGCTGATGACTCATGACGATGCTAGTGATGATCTTCTGGCTGATAGTGATGACGACGCTGATGATGATGGTGGGGATGAGGCCGGTTGTGATCGTGATGATGATGTTTGTGGTGGCGATGGTGATGATGTTGATGATGATGAGCAGGGCGATGTTGATGGTGGTGATGGTGGTGGTGGCTCTGATGATGATGGTCTTGAGGCTTGTTGTGATGATGCTGATAATCAGAATGCGGATGATGACGATGACGATGCTGACAATGATGAGATTGATAATGGTGATGCTGATTATGATAATGATGATGCTGATCATGATGCTGAGGCTGATGCTGCTGCTGATGATGGTGGTGGTGATGATGATGTGTGTATTGATGATGATGATGATGATGATGATTATGATGATGATGCTGATGATGATGGTGATGATGAAACTGACGATGATTCTGATTATGCTGATGATGATGATGCTGATGATGATGATGCTGATGATGATACTGACGACGCCGACGTCACCGATGACGGCTATGATGATTATGACGATGTGGTTGATGATGATGGCGGTAATGAGGAGTGGGATAATGTGTATGATGATGGTGATGATGGTGATGATGATAATGATGAGTACGATGGTGATGCTGATGATGCTGATGAAGCAGATGCTGATGCTGATGATGATGACGATGCTGATGGTGATAATGGTGATGGTGGTGATGATGATGGCGATGATGATGGTGGTGGTGATGCTGATGATGCTGATCATGATTATGAGGCTGATGTTGCTGATGATGGTGGTGGTGGTGATGATGGTGGGTATATTGGTGATGCTGATGATTATGATGATGCTGCTGATGGCTATGATGAAACTGACGATGATTATGATTATGCTGATGAAGATGATGATGATGATGATGATGATGATGATGATGATGATGATGATACTGACGACGCCGACGTCGCCGATGACAGCTATGATGATTATGATGATGTGGTTGATGATGATGGCGGTGATGAGGAGTGGGATAATGAGTATGATGATGGTGATGCTGGTGATGATGATAATGATGAGTACGATGTTAATGACGATGGTGATGTTGATGATGCTGATGAAGCAGATGCTGATGCTGATGATGACGATGATGATGGTGATAATGGTGATGATGATGGTGATGATGATGGCGATGATGATGGTGGTGATGCTGATGATGATTATGATTCTGCTGATGATTGTGAGGACGACGACGGCGACATTGACGAGGACGACGACGATGACGACGACGGCGGCGACGACGACGACGAGGAGGAGGAGGAGAGGGATGATACTGCTGGTTGTTTGTAGCAGCGGTCAATCGGATCCGACGCCCCCAGTCTGGGGGGGTGCCGTTCTTCTCCGCCAGCTCCGCACGCAAACGGCGCACAGAGCTGATAAGAAGCCCTGCCTCCTCTTCTCGTCCCAGTCCGTCGGGAACTTGGGTTCTCCAGGCTGCAGCCCCTGATCGATCCTCGCCAGGTGCTGCTTGCCAGCCTGCTTCAGCACTCCGTTGCACTCCTTCGCGAGGGTCCTGATGATGGTGATGCTCATGGTGGTGTTGGTGATGATGGTTTTAGTGATGGCAGTGATGGTAGTGATGATGATGATGCTTGTGATGATGATGATGATGATGCTGATGATGATGATGATGATGATACTTATGATGATGATGGTGATGATGATGATGACGTTGATGCTGATGATGATGATGATGATGATCATGATCATGATCATGATCATGATCATGATCATGATCATGATGATCATGATGACCATGATGATCATGATCATGATCATGATCATGATGATGAGGAGGCGGAGGATGCTGCTGATGATGATGGTGATGACGATAAGGAGGAGGAGGAGGAAAACATGTGCGGGCGAAGGCGGGAGATGAGAGGGGAGCTGTGGGACGTTCCATTCTCGGAATGTGGTATTCTGCCACCATGAATTTGGGCGATGGCGAGTTGCCCTGAGTTCGGAGCTGCCGTCGGCGTCAAATCGAGATCGACTCGGCTCAAGCCGAGCCGCCGCGTCGCGCGTTGAACGAGAGTCGCTCCTTCCTCCCGTCCAACAGCGGCGACGGGGCGGCGGCAAGTCCGCGGTCACGATCGCAGGGGTGGGAGTATTCCCGCACAGCTCTCTGAGAGCTCAGAGGGCTTCAGATTAAGCAGTCCGAGCCGCAGGGTAGCCCCGGACGTCGTTCCAGCGGCGGGCATCGGGAGCCTCGGCGCGCCTTGCTTGAGGTGTTAGATCTGTCCCGAGGGAGCTTCTCTAAGCGGTTCTCAAGACGCGTGCCCGGAAGCTCTCCAGAATGTCCTTCGGAAGCTCTCTCCAGGTCCTGCCCTCAGAGTGCTTCGCCAGGCCTTTCTGCGCCCTTCGGGCGCCCTGCTATCCGGGTTTTGGACTACACAAGTTTTCTCGTCAACCGCGATCGCAAGCAATTAAGCTTCAAGCCGTCTAGCAACAAAGCAGCGGCAGTAAAGGGGCAAGCTTCATGGCAGACGGGCTGGGAAGCATGGATGGGTGCCGAAATCGAGTTGATCTCCACACGCATGCTTCTTTTATCCGATTGAAAGCCGGACACCTTCGAACTGCCAGAGTTTCGATGGCGGACCGCCGAACGAACATCAATTTCATTAAACATGACAGTTCAGGCCACAAATCTTCTGCTCGGAAACGAAATGAAACTATCCCCGTCACCACAGACAGAGATCCAGGATCGGAACTCCCCGACATTTAAATCCATTGTTCTTCGCCAGCACAGACCGGTCAGCAGCGCGGGTGGCAGAGATATGATACGATAATCGTTGCAATCCATCCAAGATGTTGCTCTGCTCGGCGGCGAGCGAGGGGGGCAGTGAGAAGTGGCGGGCCTTCTCAGAAGGCTCGGAAGTCCCTCCGGTCTTCTGAGAAGTTGTCGCAAGCCTTCCCCGGAGACAGAAGACTTTTCAGAGCCCCGCCGCCTTCTGATAAGGCCTTCTCCTTCTCGCTTTATGATGTTCCAACCTACTTTAGCCTTGACCACCAGAAAGAATTGCGAGCACCAGGACAGTACCGAAAATTGGTGGGTTTTCACGTGTCGGGCCCTGGGAGACAATCGTTCGACATTGGTTCGACACTGTCTCTACACTGTTCCGGGTGCTCGAACTTATTTCTGGGATGTGGTCCTGAAGTACGATGGGAACAACATAATTCTCGCTTCCCCCCCCCGCCGCCTCCTGAGAAGGCCTTCTCCCTTCTCGCTTCCCGCCACGGCCCCCGCTCGTCCTCCTCCTCCTCCTCCTCCTCCTCCTCCTGCTCCTCCTCCTCCTCCTGCTCCTCCTCCTCCTCCTCCTCCTCCTCCTCCTCCTCCTCCTCCTCCTCCTCCTCCCCCTCCTCCTCCTCCTCCTCCTCCTCCTCCTCCTCCTCGTCATCATCCATCTCTGGGTCTGGGGAGGCCCCCCCGCTCGCCGCCGAGCTTTCCCCCCCCGCGCCCGCGCCCGCAGGCCCTCATGGTGGCGCGCGGCGACCTCGGCCGGGCGCTCGGGCTGCGCCTCGGCCGGGGGCGGCGGGGCGGCGGGCCGCCGTCGAAGCAGGCGGGCGCTCGCCTCGCCACGGGTCGAGCAGCGGCGAAGCGTCCCGGCTCGCCCACAGCCCCGCCAAGCAGTGTTCTGAGAACTTTTGATGGTTCCCACGAAATGTTCTTAGAACATTTCTGGTGGAGATTCTCTTAGTCAAGCAGTGGCGAAGCGTCCTGGCTCGCCTAAAGCTCTACCAGACAGTGGTCTGAGAACCTTTTTGATGGTTTTCACGAAGTGTTCTTAGAACATTTCTGGTTGAGAATCTCTTGGAGCATTTATGGGTTCTTGGAACATTTCGTGGTAGGACTATAGGAATGGCGGGACGGTCGGTCCCTGCTCAAATAGGTGGGACGGGGGCGATAAGACAAAAAAGCAAGACGAAATATGTGATGCTTTGATTTAGAGTTAAGTCGGGCCTGTCCCTCTACAGGGGGAATAACAACAAATATTCAAAACATAGCCTGGGGACGATTTTTCTGTATGTTCTTCACCATGTTAAGGGCATCTGTTGAGTATTTTCAATTTTTCGCCCAAAATCCGCCTGTAGGGGGACACGCCCGACCTAATCATAGGTGGGATGGGGGCGATCAAACAAAAAACAAGACGAAAGATTTGACGCTCCGATTTAGAGCCGTCTGGGGGTCTGTTGCGTGACGCCCCCCCCCCCGCCACGCATTTCTCAATCACACCACCCCGCATTGGACACGTGCTGGCGTCGCGGGCAAGCCGCGGCGAGCGTGTTTTTGCTGTCGTTTCTGTTTCTGGCGCAAGGGGCCAGCTTTCAAGTGACACTCCGATCCGATCGACCCGATCCGATGGTCCATTCCGGCGGGCCCTGTCCGATTGGATTCCTTGACGCTCCGACGATCCCGTGCGGCCCGATGTCTGTAGATGGCGCCGTCGTGCGTCCTGCCGCGGCCGAGCCGATTCGATGAGGACTCCATGCCGGTGTGGCCCGAGCCGACGCACCTCTCGATGCGACCCGGCTTCCCGATTCGATGTTGACTGCCCCTGCCAGGAATGGGGGACCAAAACGTGACATAAACATAAAAATTCGGATGTCCGCGCGGATTTCTCGGATCGGCGCTGGACCCCCCTCCCTGGCGCGCGGCGCGCGCCAGGGGCGGCGCCGGAGGCGCCGCCGGGGGGCCCCAGCGCCGATCCGAGAAATCCGCGCGGACCTCCGAGTTTTTATGCTTATGTCACGTTTTGTTCCCCCATTGCCAGGAACGCCGTGGAGCGGCCCGCGGAGAAAGGAGCGGGTCGTGCAGAGGGGAGCGCGGCCTTCAGGGGTCTGCGCGGGAGCGGGGCAGGGCGAGGGCGGCTGCGTGGACATTCTCACGCACGGCGACGGGGCGAGGGGGGTCCAGGCCCCCCTGTATAGATCAGGAGGAGAAAAAACACACGGACACAATTACTCGTCGACTCCCAGTAAATATGGGAAAATATGGGAAGTGGGGGGGAAGAAGAAAATCGAGAAAATATGGGGAATCCTGTTATTTGTGTCTATTTATTAGTGTGTCCCAGGGCCCCTTTAATAGATGGGTTCGGAGTAGATGGGGTCGGCTGATCGCGCCGCAGCGCCGATGCATTGGCGATGCGGCTCGATGTGGAGCCCGACTTTCTCCACGCCGTGGCTGCCGATGTGCCGCCGACGTCGCCGGTGCATCGTCGATGCACCGTCGATGCATCGGCGATGCGGCGCGATCCTCCGACCCCATCTGCTTGGACCCCGTATGGGAGGCCTCTGAGGGGTGACTTGCTGAGAAGTTGCATCGATACACATGTTCGAAGGTCCGCGCGGACCTTCGACAGTCTATGTGTGTGCAGGTCGTCCCTTCGTCTGTGGAAGGGACCTCGGAAAAAACACACAGGCACAAATATTCGTCGATTCCCAGGGAAATGGGAAAATATGGGAAGTGGGGGCGAAGACGAACACCAAGAAATATTCGGACAGGTGCAGACGTACGTTTTGGGCAGGTGGATTAGCTTTCTGCGCGGATCCCCCAAACATCAAAATTAGTTTTGGGTTGTCGTTAGTTGTTTTCTTTTACCCGCCATTCGAGGCGGGCGATCGCGCTTGTCGGGTTTGATAGGGCCTCGATGCCGCTAACGAAAGTCGGTCTGGAGCCAAGGCCGCTGCCTCGCGAATGGAAGACAGGAGGAGCGCGGGGCGAGCCTTGCAGCTGCGGGAGAGGGCGGCGGTCGCCGCCGCGCCACGCGCGAGGGGCAATGGGGAGGCGCGCGTGGAGTTAGGGGGTGGACTATGGAGGGGAAAGGGGAAGGGGCAGGACCGAGCAGCGGACGGGGACAGTGAACGTCATGGAGGGGAGCAGGAGTAGGCAAAGGGCGCAGAGGGGCTTCGGGGGAGCAGTAACAGAACACGATGGCGACGATTTCAATTGAAATAAGGCGCTCCACCTGGGGGCCCTCCTAGGGCCATCTTGGCCCCTCCGAGGCCGTCTTGGAGCCATCTTGCGGGCCTCTTGAGATTTTCTTGGGGCCATCACCGGCTGTCTTGTCTGGGGGGGCCCCAAAAGGGGTCTCATCCCTTCACAGCAGCTCGTCTGCTGAATGCTATGCAAGTTATCGTGTCCATCAGAATCCTCAGGAACACGAGGGGGAAGGACGTGCCCATTCCCAATTTTGCTTCCAGCGGTCCAGACCGTTGCCCTCAGGGGGCTGACAAGGTGGTTCTGGGCGGGCCGTTGGGAATTGCGCCCCGCAGTGCCCAGGCAGTCATTGTCACGGGTAGCTCTCAATTCATCGGGCCTCACAGTAGTAGTTTTGCACTTGGCCTAAGCTGGATCGGTTCAGAAATTGTGGTCACCACACATGTGCTTAGGATTTTGATTGCCGCCCCCGGCCCCGAAACTGAACAGCCTTTTGCTGAGTGGCCGTCTGGGTGTGCTCGAAATATGGGAATATCTAGGGGACTCCTGGGATTTGTGTTTGTTTCTTTGTGTGTGTGCCTGGGCCCCTCCGCCTGTGGTGCGCGCCGCCGGGTAATGCGGCGGGCAGGTGTCGTGTCGCCGCGGTGCGGCGACTCCAGCGCGGCCGCCCGCCGCCTGGCATCGGCCGCCATCGAGAGACCGCTGCACTCCGAGAGCCGCGAGCGCTCCACGACAACGATAACGATCACGATCAACAGCAACGATCACAAGGATAACGATAAGCATAACGTTGTCGTTGTCGTTGCTCGTTGTCGTTGATCGTTATCGTTATTACCTAACAGCGAAGACTGATAGGTTTCTAATGGTCTCAAAAGAAAGCATCATGACTCCCCAGGGGGGTCCGGGCAGGATCCGGGGAGAATCCGCGGAAGTCGTTTTAAGCAAACAGTTACACACTTTGTGGTCTTCGAGGTCCCAGAACTCCATTCCCGGGCCACATTCTGAATGCCCGGAGCCAATTGTAGGCCACTTCGTGGTCTTCGAGTTCCCAGAACTCCATTCCCGGGCCACATTTTGAATGCCCGGAGCCAATTGTAGGCCACTTCGTGGTCTTCGAATTCCCAGAACTTCATGCCTGTGCATGATTTCGAATGCCCGGAGCCAACTGTAGGCCACTTCGTGGTCTTCGAGTCCCCAGAACCTCATTCTTGGACATGATTTCGAATGCCCGGAGCGAACTGTAGGCCACTTCGTGGTCTTCGAGTTCCCAGAACTTCACTCCTGGGCATGATTTCGAATGCCTGGAGCCAGCTGCAGGCCACTTCGTGTTTTTCGAGTTCCCAGAACTCCATTCCCGGGCCACATTTTGAATGCTGAGGCAGGCTGAGGCTGAGGCTGAGGCAGGCTGAGGCTGAGGCAGGCTGAGGCTGAGGCCGAGACTGAAGGCAGACTGAGGCTGAGGCTGAAGCAGGCTGAGGCTGAGGCTGAGGCAGGCTGAGGCTGAGGCTGAGGCAGGCTGATGCTGAGGCAGGCTGAGGCTGAGGCTGAAGGCAGACTGAGGCTGAGGCTGAAGCAGGCTGAGGCTGAGGCTGAGGCTGAGGCTGATGCAGGCTGAGGGCAGGCTGAGGCTGAGGCTCAGGCTGATGCAGGCTGAGGCTGAGGCAGAGGCTGAGGCCGAGGCTGAAGGCAGACTGAGGCTGAGGCTGAAGCAGGCTGAGGCTGAGGCTGAGGCAGGCTGAGGCTGAGGCTGAGGCAGGCTGAGGCTGAGGCTCAGGCTGATGCAGGCTGAGGCTGAGGCAGGCTGAGGCTGAGGCCGAGGCTGAAGGCAGACTGAGGCTGAGGCTGAAGCAGGCTGAGGCTGAGGCTGAGGCAGGCTGAGGAGGCTGAGGCAGGCTGACTGAGGCTGTGACTGCGACTGCCGTTGCCACTGTGACTGTCATCGCGAATGCGACTGCGACTGCGAGAACAGCAGAATTCTACAACTGGATTCTCATCTGAATCTTAAGGGGAATGCTTCCAGATATGCTCCTACACATCGCTGTTAGGTTGCGTTGCCGGGATAATCTTTATCTTTGGTTGAACGAGCCAAGGGGCATCAGAAGCCAACGCGCAAGTCGTCACGGCATGCGCCTGGGCGTCGCCAAAAGAGACGGGGTCGTCTTCGCCGATATTGGCGCGTGAGCTGCCCGCGTGAGGTCGCGCGCAAGCGCCCTCGTCTCCGGTGCAACGCGCCGCGCCGGAGGCCCGAGTAGGCTGCGGCGTGAGGTCGCCGTGTCAGCTCGCGTGAGACCAGCTTTCGATCGTCGCTTGCCTGCCGTGCCGACGTCGGCTCCTGGCCAGGCCGTAGTTGTCGAAGCCAGCCCGCCCCTGAGCCTCTGCGAGCGCTCGGGTGGTAAAAGGTGGACTTCCAGGAAGATATGAGAAAACGTGGGAAGTGGAGGCGAAGACGAAAGCCCGGAAAATGTGAACAAAATGAGGAATGCGGGGCTTTGTTTATGATGTTCCGACCTGTTTCAGCCTTGATCACCAGAAATAATGTCGAGCACCAAACACGTACCGAAACTCGAGGGTTCTCACGTGTCGGGCCATGGGAGACACTCGTTCGACACCGTTTCGACACTCTTTCGACATTCTTTCGACACTTTTTCGGGTGCTTGAACTGAAATCTGGGATGTGGTCCTGAAGTATCGGAGGTTGATAGACCTCCTACCCTGACACGTCGATTCAGGAATCGGCCGTTTTCGGTTCGCGAGAGGGCGTCGCGGCCGTCATTTTTGCGGGTCCAGGTCCGTCGGTTTCGGCCCTACGTGGACCGTTTTCACTGAGGGGAGGTTCTCTAAAGGGAGGCTTGTCCACCGCCGACAGCACCATGGGAGCAGCAGAAGGCTTTGTGTCTGTTTGCTCGTGTGCCCCCGGGCCCCTCTGCCAGTGGCGGGGGGCTACGCCCGCGCTCCTCCTGCAGGAGAGGGGGGCGCCCGGGGCCTCCTCGCACCGCGAAGTATAGGTGAGTCGGGCCTGTCCTCTGCAGGAGGAATATTCAAAAATAGTAGAGAAATGGTTTAGGGACGATTGTCTCACCATGTTAGGTTATTTTGGGGTATTGTTGGCTATCTTTTATTTTTCGCCCAGGATACGCCTGTAGGGGGACATGCCCGACCTAAAAATATAGCGGCGGAAGGCTTCTGACAGCCTCCGGCACCTCAGAGCCCTCGTCGCCGCTCGAGTCTCGGCGCGAACGAAAACGGCACGGAAAGAATGGGCACGATGCCCAAACAGAAGTTCTTGTTCAGTTCGAGTCTCGGCACGAACAAAACCAGTACGGAAAGAAGGGGCACGATGCCCAACAGCAGTTCCTGTTCAGTTCGAGTCTCGGCACGGACGAAACCGGTACGGAAAGAATGGGGCTCGCTGTCCGCCGCCGCGGGCGTTGTCCATCTGAGGCAGAAGGATTAATTGTTGCGCATTGCACAGTCAACCTGCATAGAAAGGATGGACAACCTTCCCAAGGGTACCCTTGCACCCTTGCCTCCTCGGTTCATCCTGCGCCACTTTCGTTGGCCGCGCCCCGCTCGAAAAGCTTAGAAGTGGGCGTCCTAGGCCCTCGCATCCTTGTCGCGCATCCTCACTGTGCGGGTTGACTGTACACATTGTTCCGTGCCCCTTTCGGGCGTCTGAAGAGTCGGGCAAGGAGTACAGTCGGGGCCCTGAAGAAGGAACCCTTTTCGTTGGGGAGGGGCTCCGCGTTCCTTAAGTGTTTCACAGCTTGCCTCAGGCTTTCCTTATGTTTTCGACAGGAAATCGAAGGTCAACTTATGGAAAAAAGGGGCCTCGTTCCTTCTTTAGGGTTCCTTAGGGCAACGCCCCGACTGTAGCGACGTCGCGGAGTTTGGTCGTGGCGCGAGTGCGCTCCAGCTTCTCGACGGCGGAGGCCGCGCCGCTCTCCCGGGGCGCTCTCGTCTCGGCCGCGGGGCGCCGCTCCCCCTCGGAGGTGCTGCTTTGCGCAGGGTGTTCCCGTCGGGCCGAGGCAGAAGCTCGAGGTCGCTTCGGGGAGGGTGCCTTTCTGTTCCCCGTGTTGGTTTGATGCCCTCTGTGCACCCTGGGGAGGCTGGCCTTGGATGTCCTGTGCGTCTTGGCCCGGCGAAGGATCTCGTGTTGCTGAGGGATGCTCTTCTGGCCCAGGTCCGACTGTACTTCGGTCGTAGGCCGTGGGGGGCTCTCAAGCCAGTCGAGGGCCGCATCCCCTCCATCCGTCTAGTTGTTGGAAGCTTCCAGAATGAGTGGGCGCAGAGCTAAGGCAAGATCCACATTTTGAAAACCGCCTGCCCTCCATCCTTGTGATGATTGGAAACTTGTAAGGCCAATGTGCGTGGCAAAACGGCGAGAGTTGCATTTTGAAAACCGGTTGCCATTTATTTGTGGAGTTGTTGGACAAGTTGAAGAGGGCGGCTCTCACTCTCTGCAGCTGTGGGAGATCAGACTGGGGGACTTTGTCGCTACTAGCCTCCGACCACCTCAGGCAAAGTCTCGTGGAGCCTCGCTTTGGACTGGGCACGCCTATCAACCGCGGCGCCGGCGGGCCCCCCAGGAAATTTCGCTTTCTTCCTGCGCGGAATATGCCCACCCGCCCGCGCAGCGAGACGCCGCGGGATACGGCGTAATACGGGTGCCCTCTCGGATTAAGAAGCCCACCCACCCCCGCATGGCCAACAAATTTAGGGAATCGTCGGGCGCGGCCAAGAAAACATGACCTACTCAAACCCCGTGCATCGCCAGCAAGTTCGAGGAATCCCTGCTGCTAAGCAGGGATTATTTTTTCGCCCCCGTCCCCCTCTCTCCCACGCCAGAAACTCAACGGAGAGAGGATCCCGAGGGGCTTCTGCGAGGCTTCCACGAGGCTTCCGCGACGCACTCCTCCTCGTCAGAGGTGCCTTGGGAACTGGCGACTAGGAGGTTTTCAATCCTTGACGCTTCGCGTCCCCACCAGTTTTCCAATTCACGTACCCCGTGACCACGCCCCCGGGGTACCCGCACGTTTGCAACTTCCTGGCAGCCCCAGCAGCTTGCAGTCCCCACCCTCGGCGCTGCCTCTCAGCCTCGGCGGTTGCGGCACTGCCCTCGGCGCAGTAGCTTCCCCAGGCGGTAGGCCCTGCTGGTGCCTGCGCGCGCCGGCAATTAGCTCCGCTCGTAGCCCGAGCCGACTCGACTCGCCGCTGGCGCCTTCGCCTGCGGCTGCGACAAACAATCCCCACCAGCCCATCCAGAAGCCGATCGCCAGGCGAGTTGCCTTGATCAGGGAAGTGTAGAAGAGTGCAGTGTACGCCTTGAAAGCGATTTCTCTGAGGCTTCTTGGAGCCATCTTGGGGCTTTCTTGGGGTCCTCGCGGAGCCGCCACGCACTCCTCCTCGTCAGAGGTGCCTCGGGAATTTGCGACTGGGAGGTTTTGAATTTCGGGCACCCACCCTGCCGCGAACCAGCGTGTGCTTCGGGAATAACCCTGCGGCGCTTGCCGCCTGGTTCCTTCATGGGCCCACTGGTGTCCCAGCGTTAAGGTTCGATCGTGTCAAAAACATCGCAGGTTTCGTCGAGCGAACTGTCGGGGAAATCATATGTTAATTTTGAGTGGGTTCGCAGTAAACATCGGTTGTCTCTTCACATGGGGGGGCTTCCAGCGGGAATGGGGGCTGGTCAGAGGATCCCCCCACTTTTCAGCTTCCGTGCCATTAGTGGTGAGAAATCTCTAACGACAGCCGAGCCTGCCCCCCCGACACGTAGTGCGACTCGGAAAAGGAATGGGGGAGACGGGCGCGGAGGAGGAGGAGGAGGAGGAGGAGGAGGAGGAGGAGGAGGAGGACGGGGTGTATGTGTCAAAGTGAACGACTCCATGTTGGGGGGAGAGCAGGGGTAGTGTTGTTAGGTGCAGTCATCACAGCCGCGCTCTGGGTGATGTTTTGTTGCGTGTTATGTTTGGGGGCAGCTGGCTCAAGTGGTCATGCCCGTTTTCGCAAATTCCATTCGCAGGCCACAACCCTTCGGGTTGTTGCTGGGCGACCTCTCACCTCGGTGGGCGGGGAGGTCACGAGCGACGAACAGATCCATATCTTTGTCCTCGCGGTCTGCATGGCGAGGCGAGATCCCTTGGACCCGCGACCCCACGGACACGTTGCGCATCGTGGCACCCGCACGAGAACAAAACGCCCTGTCTCCACGGGGGCGCGGCTGGCCGGTCTGGACCGCGGGGCCGAGGTGACTGGGATGTGCTTCCCGCCCGCGCGACGGGGTGCACTGTGCGTGGGGTTTGGGGAGGGGGGTCGTCCGCGGGGCTGGAGGAGGAGGCGGCGGGGGATGAGGGCGAGAGGGAGGACGAGGGCAGGACGATGAGGAAGGCTGAGGGACGAGGGAGGAGGGCGGAGGGAGGAGAGAGGAAGGCGGATAGACGAGGGAGGGAGAAGAGAAGGAGGAGCTGGAGGACAACGACGGAGGAGGAAGAGGAGCAAGATGGTGGGGCAAGGACCGGAGGCTCCGGTCTAAGGTGTGGAGCTAGGCCTGAACCGCGTGCCGTTCGCGCAAAAGCTGCTGATCCAGCGCGCCAAGCAGGCGTGAGCACGAGAACGAGATGATTGGGATGATGATGACGATGATGCTGATGATGATGATGATGAGGAGGAGGAGGATGATGATGTTGAGGATGATGAGGATGATGATGATGATGCTGTGAGGATGCTGATGCTGATGCTGACGCTGACGATGACGATGATGATGATGACGATGATGATGACGATGGCGATGATAATGATGCTGATGGTGATGATGAGGATACTGATGATGGTGCTGATAAGTACGATTATGCTGTTGATGCTGCTGATGATGATGGTGATGGTGATGGTGATGGTGATGATGCTGCTGATGGTGGTGCTGCTGATGATGCCGCTGATGATGATGCTGATGATGATGATGACGATGCTGACGGTGATGATGATGATCATGATGATAATGATGATGACGATGATGATGATGATGTTGATGTTGCTGATGATGATGATGATGGTGGTGATGATGATGATGATGATGATGATGATGATGATGACGATGACGATTGCACTTGCATCGGGCTGGTTCCAGTTTGTTGCGTTCGCGCGCGGCTGCCCCCCCCCCCATGTCAGCGTCGTGCGGCTGATTACGGGGATGCCAGCAAGGAAGTTTAGGAACGTCCTGGGCAGGTTGATCTGACACTTGGGGATGCCAGCCCGTCGGGTTAATGGAGGGCTGCTCCACTCATCTGGCGGCAAACTGGGTGATGTCAGCCCGTCGGTTTTGAATCCCCTTGGAGGGCTGGTCTTGTAGATTTCGGGGATGGCTGCCCGTCCGTCTTGTACCCTTTTGACAAACCAGCTATCGGCCGCGCGGCTGGGACAAAAGCTATCAAATTGTCCCCTTCCATTCTCTTTGGGGGCGGATCTTTGGAACCCTCATCCCTAGAGTGCTCACCGGCCGAGAGGATAATCACCCGTTCAGCTCGAGAGAATGTGCGATACCGAATGCTCGCGCTAAGGCTCCGACATCGTCACTTTCGTCGTCGTCGTGAATCGCAGCCGCTGGCTCGAGCTTTGGCGTAACGTTCCCTGGGCCCACGCGCCCAGGCTCATTGTCCTATTGGTTTGTGGTGGATGCGGCGAGGCCTGGCTGCACGGACTGATGCCCCATGGAGCGCTCCGCATGTGGCAGTCCTGGGGCAGCACGACTCGCGGCGCCATTGCCTGGCCACCCCAGCCCCTCCCCCTCGTCTCCACGCTGGCCTCCTGTGCCAGCCGCACGGCATGAGGCCAACGGCTGCATCACCCGTGAAGACGGTGGTGGTTCATCAGTTGTGATGGTGATGTTGGCGATGCTTACGAATATGTTGATGAGGATGATGATGCGGATGAGGAGGAGAATGAGGATCAGGATGTGGATGAGGATTACGATAATGATGATGATGCTTTTGATGGTGATGATGGTGATGATGATGAGAATGGTGATGAGAATGGTGATGATCAAGTTTGATGATGATGATGAGGATTATGTTGAGGATGGTGCTACTGATGCTGCTTCTGATGATGATGATGATGATGATGGTGATGGTGATGAGGATGAGGATGAGGATGCTGATGAGGATGGAGGTGCGGATCAGGATGACAATGTTGTTGATGCTGGTGCTGATGGTACTGGTGATGCTGGTGCTGATGATGCTGATGAGGATGGTGATGTGTGATGATGATGATGATGATGATGATGGTGGTGATGGTGATGCGAGAATGAGGATCATGAGGATGGTGTTGATGGTGACGATGATGGTGATGATTATGATGATGACGATGATGGTGATGCTGGTGATGCGGATGATGATGAGGATGATGAGGAAAAGGAGAAAGATGACTATGAGGAGTAGGAGTAGTAGGATGATGATAAGGATGAGGGTGATGATGAGGATGATGTTGATGCTGATGACGGTGATGCTGATTGTGATGGTGGTGGTGATGATGATGAGGATGATGGTATTGGTGGTGGTCGTGATGATGCTGATGATGCTGCTGCTGCTGATGATGATGATGATGATGATCATGATGCTGACACTGATGCTGGTGCTCATGCTGAGGATGATGATGCTGCTACTGATGCTGATGCTGATGCTGCTGCTGATGACTATGATGTGGTGGTGATAACGATGATGATGATGATGCTGATGATGATGCTGATGATGATGGTGATGATGCAGATGATGATGATGATGATGATGATGATGATGATGATGATGATGATGATGATGATGATGATGATGATGGTGGTGTCTATGAGGAGGATGAGGATAACGAGGAGAAAAAGGAGGAGGAGGAGGAGGGCGGAGGAGGATGTGGCGGATGAGGAGGAGGATGATAATGCGTAGGAGGACGAGGCTGGTGACGAGGAGGAGGATGAGGTGGAGGATGAAGATGAGGATGAGGATGAGGACGAGGGCAAGGATTAGGATGAGGACGATGATGAGGATGAGGATTAGGACGGGGATGAGGATGAGGATGAGGATGTTGCTGCTTTTGCTGATGGCGATGCTGATGATAATCATGCTGATGATCTCCCTGGCCGAAGAGACTGTGCTGACGATGATGATGAGCAGAACTAGACGCATGGTGGAGGAGGGGGATGGGATGTGGAGGGGGGGAAGGGAAGGGGGACGGGGGGTGGGAAGGTTGGAAGTGGACAGGATGAGGAGGAGGAGGAGGAGGAGGAAGTTGCGGGGTCGCAACACACGACCACAAGCAGGAGCGATTGCAAGACCAGCAGCGAGTTGAAGAGCAACCGTCAGCAACCATTCCGGAGCACGAGTGGGGGCGGCAGTGTGAGTGGAAGGCGGGGGACGAGGACGAGGCAAGGGGAGGAGGGGGAAGAGGATGTGGAAAGGGGCATGCGCAGGAGGTAGAATCGGACCGTCATCGGTCTCGTCCTGCCCCCCCCCCCTGCTCCCTCCCTCCGGACGGGACAACGCCGGCCTCTCCTGTCGCCACCCTCTGCCCGCTGCCGCTCCCGTACAGGAGCAAGTTTGGACCTTGCAGCGCAAGATGCCCTCCCCGAGTTAAGAAAGCTGCGGCGACCCCCAAACCCTCACGCATGCCGATATCGATAGCAACACGGGTTTCGGGGGCGGGGGGGGGGGGCCGTGATCAGAATCCCATTCCAAGCGGCATGTTGGCACCGCCCTTCGCGCGACAGGCGACAGGGTCTCAGCGTTCTTAGATTGATTTGGGCACTTTGCCTGCTCAGAGACACGGGGGGGGGCGTGAGTCTCCCAGCCTCAATGGGGAACCAAATACAACAAACAAATACCACTCGAGTCAGCAGCGTCGTGGCTGCAAGCAGCACGGAGTCGCTAGCAGCAGACTGTGTTTTAAACGTACGTTTCAGCCGTGCCGCCGCGATTGTCTTGCTTCGCAGCGGTGTCTGGAAAAGGGCTGCTCAACGGTGCAGGAATGGTCCGCCACGTTCACTGCGCTCTATCGTGTGCCAGGTGCACTGACATCATCATTCCCCTGATTTGTGTACGGTAGGGCCGCGTCGTGTCGACCGGCGGCGACCCCGCCGCCAGCGTTCGAGGTTGAACGCCGCTGACGACCCAGAATGGGTCGATGTTGAACGATCTGACGCTTCTGAAACGGTCGATCGTCCGAGGTTGAAGGATCCCCGCGGTATCAGAAACCAACGCCGGAGTCGGCACGACACGAACCTGACGCAATGCGTCCGATGACATAACCCATCTGCTGTCCCACCTCTGCTTCCCGTGCGCCCGTGGCTGTGCGGAGGCGCAGGAGACAGGGACAGGCAGGGCACCGCGCCGAGCACGTTTTGGCGCTGATCGTACGGAGAGAACGCTACCCAATGGGCCCTGCCCGAGGCCAGTGGCAGGAGCGAGCGACGCCACAGGAGTCTTCCATTGCTCGCTGGTGGTGTGTTTTTGTTTGTTTCTTCCTCTTTCCTCATGGAATAATTTGTATCGCCCTTTTTCTGTCCCACCTCTGGCTCCAGCGCTGAGCAGAGTGACGCCGCCTCTCCCAAACAAAACAAGCTTTGACGTTGATCTTACACTCGCTGTATCGGTACGCTCGAAATGGGTACGGAAAGAATGGGTATGACGACCGACAGCAGTTCCTGTTCATTTCGCACAGGTCTCGCTGTCGGTGTTCCCGCGGAAACTGGCCATGTGAGACAGCAGGCCAGCTGCCCAACAGCGGCCGCTGTCGGTCTTGGACAACGTTGGATGTTTGGCATCGTGCCCATGCTTCCCGGGCCGATCTCGGGCGTCCAATCTGTATGGTTGCTGCGCTCACGTAGAACAGATAGGGAAAATAACCTACTCGGGTGCTGTGGCCCACATCGTGGGCCTGGTGAGCGTAGCAGGAAGGAACCAGGGCAACAGAGCAAAACAGGAGTTGCAAAGCCCACAAGGGCACAGAGCTGACGCTCACCGAGGCGACGGAGACAAGCAGTGCACCTCCCGCAGGGGGCGCCTGCACCTGGCAGAGCTGGGGCCTCGCGGGCATCGGCCGCTATCACACCACGTCCGTTAGACCGAAAATTGTAGAAGCTTCCGCGCGTCTTTGGAATGGGTGCATGTCGGCGAATAGCGCTCGATAACGCCCATTGGCGCCCTGCAGCGCAGGATGGCGCCCAAGCAGCGCCCGCTGGCGCCATGGGATGTGCCCGCCTTGCGCACGCTGGGGCGCGCTGTTGGGCGCCACAGGGGACGACCAGTGGCCTCCGTGAGCTGCTCTTTGACGGCCGTGGTTGCCCGTGATCCGCTCTGATGCGGTTCGACTCACCGGCCGGGGCCGCGGTTCCGATTCGGTCCGATTCACCATCCGATTCCGCGATTCGATGCAGCTCTGGCCTGACATCGTCTATCTGGACATGGTATCGCACACAGCACGTCAGCTTGAAGTCGTGGAAAACAATCTCGCCTTGGGAGCGGCACAGCGATGACTCATCGGGCTAAGCAGGGTGTCGGTTCGAGCCCTCGGGCTTGCCATGTATCTCGGCCTTTTAGATGGGGTCGGAGTAGATGGGGTCGGAGGATCGCGTCGCATCGCCGATGCATCGACGATGCGGTTCGATGTGGAGCCCGATTTTCCCTACGCCGACGTCGCGGATGCGCCGCCGATGTCGACGTTGCCTCGCCGGTGCATCGCCGATGCATCTTCAGTGCATCGCCGATGTATCGGCGATGCAGCGCGATCCTCCGGCCCCATCTAGTCCGACCCCATCTAGGAGGTCACCACCCACCAAACCAACCTAACCCAACCCGAAGGCTCAGATTTGCCCTCGATTTCCAGTGGGGGGGGTCGGGAAACATCGAAAAACACACGTGGAACCCTTACCCCCCCCAACCCGAAATTCGGGTCTTCGGGTTGGGTTGGGGTGGTCTGGTAGGTAGTCAGGAGGCCTCTGATGTGCGGGACGTCGGGGTCAGGCGGGTCTTCCAGGACCCACAGGTGCCCCGTGCGGGCCCCACGGGCACAGCAAGAGACTCACTTTGGATGCGCTCGCGCTCCCCGGCGAGCTCCGCCTGCCGGTGTCCCGAGCGTCGCTCGCGCCTCGCGGGCACAACAGTGCGCTTCCCCGCTCGGTGTTCGGGTTGGCCAGCTCAGCCCGACCTCCTCGCGATCGCGATCGCTTCGCTCCTCCCGTCCTGCAGTCGACACGCAATGGTGAGGATGGGGACGAGCTTCCCACGGGCAGCCTTGCCGCCTTGCCTCTGTCCACCCTTGGCCACTTTCGTCGGCCGCGCCCCGATCGAAAAGCTTCGGAATGGGCGTCCAAGGCCTTCTCCTCTTCCTCCTCTTCCTCCTCCTCCTCCTCCGCCTCCTCCTCCTCCTCCTCCGGGCGTCCGTCACCCTGCGGATGCTCTCCAGTCGGCGCCCACCTCCTCCTCCTCCTCCTCCTCCTCCTCCTCCTCCTCCTCCTCCTCCTCCTCCTCCTCCTCCCCTCCCCCCTTCCTTCCCTCTTCCTCCTCCTCCTCCTCCTCCTCCTCCTCCTCCTCCTCCTCCTCCCTCCTCCCTCCTCCCTCCTCCCTCCTCCCTCCTCCCTCCTCCTCCCTCCTCCTACAAGGCCCCCGCATCCTTGCCGCGCATCCTTACTTCACGAGTCGACTGTATCTTCCTTGGCCTCACGCAGTGTGACTCGACGCGCAGGTGTGCAGTGGTGGCGGTGCCCTTGGGCGCGCTGCTCCCCACCTCCTCTCGCGACCTCCACCTCTCCTTCCCCTCCCTTCTCCTTCCTCCTCCTCCTCCTCCTCCTCCTCCTCCTTTCTCCTCCTCCTCCTCCTCCTCCCTCCTCCTCCTCGTCCTCCTCCTCTTCCTCATCCTTCTCCTCCTCCTCCTCCCTCCTTCCTCCTTCCTCCTTCCTCCTTCCTCCTTCCTCCTCCTCCGTCTCCTCCTCCTCCTCCTCCTTCTCATCCTCCTCCTCCTCCTCCCTCCTCCTCCTCCTCCTCCTCCTCCTCCTCCTCCTCCTCCTCCTCCTCCTCGCCCTCCCTCCTCCCCCTCATCCTCCTTCTCCCCCTCCTCCTCCTCCTCCTCCTCCTCCTCCTCCTCCTCTCCTCCTCCTCCTCCTCCTCCTCCTCCTCCTCCTCCTCCTCCTCCTCCTCCTCCTCCTCCTCCTCCTCCTCCTCCCTCTCCCTCTCCCTCTCCCTCGCCCTCCCTTCTCCCCCTCCTTCCTCCTCCTCTCCTCCTCCTCCTCTCCTCTCCTCCTCCTCCTCCTTCTCATCCTCCCTCCTCCTCCTCCTCCTCCTCCTCCTCCTCCTCCTCCTCCTCCTCCTCCTCTCCTCCTCCTCCCCTCCTCCTCCTCCTCCTCCTCGCCCTCCCTCCTCCCCCTCCTCCTCCTCCTCCCCCTCCCTCCTCCTCCTCCTCCTCCTCCTCCTCCTCCTCCTCCTCCTCCTCCTCCTCCTCCTCCTCCTCCTCCTCCTCCCTACTCCACCCTCATCCTCCCACCTCCTCCTCCGCTGGTTTCCCTGCCGACTCAGGCCGGCCTCTTCGTCATCACGGCCACACAGATGGTGGAGAGCATGATAGAGCAGCCAGTCCCGACGCGCGCGGAGGCGGGGGGGGCGCCGTGGCGTGGTGCTGTCGCGCTCGTCGCGGGGAGGGGGAGGCTTCCGCGCGGACCTGCCCGCTGCCGCCGCCCTGGGGCCCATCTCGTTTCGAGTCCGATATCAGCTCTGGCCGGCCCGGTCCGATTCGATTCCGGCATTTTTGACGATCAGATGTGGCCCGATGTTCGCACGTCATTGTTGTGCATCTCGGCGCAGCTGGTCCGATTCGGTTTCGTTTCCGCGCCGTCGAAAACCGATGCCCATCATTGTGTCTGCTGGGCCTGCGCACAGCAGGCCACGCGCCACCACCCCCGCCGTCCCTGTCAAAAACCACTTGACAGTGATCGCGGGATAGCCGTACATGATCCAGATTTAGCCGCGAGGTGCACGTTGTATTGTTCCCTACCTAGTCTCTGCCTAGAAGGGTTCTTACTCGGTGTGCTGAAAGGGCCTGGCAGTGGGGCCCGCCCCGGGCGGTTCCCCCAGTATCCGCCCCGCGGTTCCCCCAGTTACGTCCCTTTAGCTTAGCGTTGCTTATCTCATCATAGCTTAGCTTATTTAATATTTGCTTAGCTTAGATTCATCTTAGCTCAGGTTTATCTTAGCTAGCTTACCTTCATTAGCTTCGCTGAGCTCTGGTATAGCAGAGCACAGCATAGCATAGCGTAGCATAGCATAGCGCAGCACAGCATATCATATCATAGCCCAGCATAGCATAGCATAGCGCAGCATAGCATATCATAACATAGCATGACATAACTTAGCATAGCACAGCGCAGCATGGCATAACATAGCTTAGCATAGCATAGCATTGCATAGCCTAGCCTAGCATAGCATAGCGCAGCATAGCATATCATATCATAGCATAGCATAGCACAGCATATCATGGCATAGCATAGCATAGCATAGCATAGCAACTAATGCTGCTTCCCTAGGGGCTCCAACTTCTAGGTAGGGTCGCACTGGGATAATTTTGTTGTCAGGGACGGCAGCCCTGCGCACAGCAGGGAATATGTTGACACCCCCGCCGACCTGGTCGAAAACAATACGAAGTGCTCACGGGCCTCACGAACATGACTCGAGACTGTGCCCCAAAGTGCACTTTGTGCATTGATTTTGACAGGAATGGTGAGGGGGCCGCATCGGGTTGGCCGCGCATGCTCAAAATGTGGAGGCAGAGTGTGGTTTGTATTGTTTTTTGACAGGGATGGTAGGGGGCGGGTCGGCATGGTGTCAGCATGGTGCCTGGTTGGCTGGGGGAGGGGGTGTACATTTATAAGGAACAGTGATAACCCCTCCACGAAGGGGAAGAAGGGCCTTTTGGGAGACGGAAGAAGACATCGTTAGACCACCTGAGCCCAGAAGGCTGGTGGGATTATTGTTTCCGCGGCACCCGCCGCGCAACAACGACGACGACGGCTACGACTACAGAAGGAGGAGCAGGCGCAGGAGGGGGAGGAGGAGAAGGAGGAGGAGGAGGAGGAGGAGGAAGAGGAGGAGGTGGAGGAGGAGGAGGAGGCGCAGGAGGAGGAGGAGGACGAGGAGGAGGAGGACGAGGAGGAGGAGGAGGGGGAGGAGGGGAGAGTTTTGGGACCCGTCCTATTCACCGCCGAGTGAAGGGGTGGGGGGGGACCAGCACAAAAAAGACCCTCAAGAGGTGACTCTCCCCTCTGCCCCCCCCCCTCGTCGGGGAGGTGAGCGACCTCTGCAACGCCGTCTGGGACGGCACGGATGCCGTCATGCTCAGCGGAGAGGCGCCCTCCTCCGGCGCCCGCGCGCCCCCCATCCGACGCTCCCTGCGCGCTCTCCGCGCGCGCTCTCTCGGGGCGGGCCCGCTGGGGCGCCCGCCTCGGCGGCGGCCTGACGACCTCCGCGGGCAGTCAGTATCGTTTCACCGACCCCCATCCTTACGTCGGGCCTGTCCCTCTACAGGAGGAATACAACAAATTTGGGGCTTCTTCGGCTGTCTTAGGAGGCTCTTGGCCCGTCTGGCGCCTTCGGATACCATCTTGGGAGCCTGTCTGGGCCGTCTTAGGGCCGTCTTGGGGCCCTCCTGGGAGGCTCTTGGGCGATCTTGGGGTCGTCTTGGGCCGACTTGGGGCCCTTGTTAGGGGCCTCATTGGCTGTCTTGGAGCTTGGCAGCCCAAACAGGCAAGAACTTCAACATTCGTCAGCAATCATACTAAGTCGATATGTTGTCCCTCCTCGGGCTCTCCTGCATGGCCTCTCGGATTCCTCTTCGGCCTCATGGAAGCTTCTCGAGTCGTCTTGAGCCGGTTTGGAAGCCTCATATGTTTCTCGTGGGCCATCGTGGGAAGTATTGGTGTCATCTTGGCAGTCTGGACAGCCGTCCCGAGAGCCATGCTCGCCGTCCAAAGGTGGAAAAGAGCTCCACTAAGCAAATTCGGGGAACGATTTCTTAGGGATACGCAGTGCGATAGGGGGGCGGCTCTGCAACACAAACATTCCAACTGACAAGACGAGCATTCTGATACGTAGATTCCGTGCAGGCGCAGTGGCGGATTCTCCCTCCTATTTCTTTTTTTTTCTCTCTCTCTCTCTCTCTCTCTCTCTTTCTCTCTATATATATATATGTATATATGTGTGTGGTGTGTGTGTTGTGTGTTGTGCGTTGTGTTGTGTGTGAGAGTTTCATGTTTTACTGTTTTATCTCTCTGTCTTTCTCGCTCCTCCTCCTTCTCCATCCTCGTCCCCTTCTGCCCCCTCCTTTCTGTCATTTCTGCTCGTCCCTCCTTCTCCACTTCCCTGCGCCATCTCCCTCGCTCTATCCCTCCCACTTCCCTCCACCTCCCTCCCTCCCGGCCTGGATCACGGATAATGAGATTGCGGGCTTGATTTTCAGAGCGTTCAAGAAGGCTTCCGCAGCCAGTTGATCAGATCGACTTGGACGGCGAAGTCTTGCACCACCCCGTTGACCCAGTCGACCCTGGGGCAGCTCACGGGCGCAAGCTTTGGACCCGAGAGGCGGTCAAGAGCAGGAGCGAGGCAGAGGCCCTGCTCGATTCTATTCACCTTCGCTCTCGCGGGGAACCCCTTGTTCGGATGCAACTCCTGGGAGGTCAAATTCTGATTTCGCCCTGGTCCGAAATCCGGCCTAATCTGGTTCAATCCCTTTTAATCCTGCTTAATCCGGCTTGATCCCGCCTAATCTGGCGTAATCCCGCTAAATCCGAGGCCCTTTCCGGCGTAGCAGCCCCGCAGTGGGGCTTAATCCTCTTCAACCTTTCCGACGAAGACCTCCCAGCAGTTGCCTCCTAACTCTTGGACCTCTGGACGTCGATGCCATGCGCCGAGCAACGCGTGCGCCAGGAAGGCATCATAGGCGGGGCAGGGGGTGTAGGCCGCCCGTCACCGCTCGACTAAGGGGGGGGCTTCCTGACGAGGCCCTTGCCGACGTGGCACGGCTCTTCAATCTGTGCGAGGAGGGCCAAACGCGGCCGTGGCAGTCGACGGCGGTGCTCGGCAAGATGATTTCCCCAAAAATGGCTGAGGAACAGGTTTCGGCTCGCGCCATCGGCCTCATCTGCGTCCTCTGTCGGGTGTGGCCGCCGGCCAGGGAGCCGATCGTGCAGTCATGGTCACAGGACAGCCAGCCGTCCTGGGACGCAGCGGTGAGAGGGAACTCCTTCCTCAAGGAAGCTTCCATGAGAGCTTTGGATGACGAGCTCTACACGAGGCTCAAGATGGCGAACGCTCATGCGCTTTCCGACATCGTGAGCTTCTACGACATGATGGAGTGGGACATTGCCGTGAAGGGGGCGTTCCACGACGGGTTCCCGGCGCCAATCTTGGGTTTGGAATTTCAGATTCGCGCGGCCCCCGAGGATGCTTGATCAAGGCTATGCGGTGGCGCTCCCTTTCCAAGCTGCGCGGAGCATCAGCCAGGGCCTACGGTCTGGCACGCGATGTGCAAGGTGCGCCACCAGCCTGGTTCTGGTCATGGAAAGGCTTACGGTGGCGCACCCGGCTTTGTCAGAGACGCTTGGGATCGCCGACTTATCGCAGACGGCAGCCGGGTCTCGCAAGTTTGTACGAGAGCCTCTCATAGAAGGTATGACAGCTGTGCACGACATGCTTGAGGACGAGGGTTTGCGGATGGTTCCCACAAGTGCGATAAGTTGTTTGTTTAAGGAGGATGCCAGAGCAACGTTCGTGAGCTCACACGTCATGGTGTGACTATCTAGTGTGTGCATCAGCTCACGTATCATGGTGTTGATACGAGTCGTGGCAAACGGTTGGCCCGTTCGACGATATTCAAAAAGCGCATGGCCAGCACCAAGTAGCAGCATCTGAAGCTGAACAGATATGCTGGTGCATCCAGGAGATTCAGAGTGTTAGAGAAGATCGAGTTGACTGGCCTTCAGGTGGGAGTTCGATATAGACATCAAGTTTGGACTGCCAGCCACCAAATGGCCGTCGATTGGGGCAGCCTCTGGCCATCGGAGAGGGCGCTGCTTGATCACCCTGCTGGACTCGAGGGCGCCTGGGGCTGACCCAGGCTACGCCCTCCCACGGCAGCATTCAGAGGGGAAAAACACACAGACACAATGAATCGTCGATTTCCCAGCAAATATTCGAAAATATGGGAAGTGGGGGGGGGAGACGAAAACCCAGAAAATATAAGAAAATATTGGGAATCCTGTTAGTTATGTCTATTCACTTGTGTGTCCTAGGGCCCCATCCAAGTGTCTAGAGCAATGGGCGACGTGCTGGTTGTAGTTCCCTTGGGTGCGCGAACCTCTCTCCAGGGTCTGGGACGGCGGCGGTGCAGCAGCTCAAGAACCTTCGTCGTCGGCACAGAGCGCGGCACGTGCGCCCACCGCCCACGGCCCTCATCAACCATCTGGTCGGTGCGGCGTGGGAAATGCCGCAGCCCTCTGTGTGGTTTCCTCCGTGCGACCCCACTGGTGCTTCCGATGGCGGTTTTTGCTCTGGGTTCAGCAGGGCCCCTTGTTTTCGACCAGTCACGCGAGCTGATGGGCCTGTTTGCTCGCTCACCTCAGGACCATCTCTGGAAGGAAGTTGTTCGCACTTCGTACTGTGGGGGCGAATGGAGAATGGAGTTGACCATTCCAGCTGTCGGCGTTACTGTTACAGCTTGAGGAACTCCCAGGAGACGGTCGACAATTCAGTAAATTGATGATGGCGATTGTTGTCAGAGGGTCTTGGACGGATGACAAGAACAAAGCCTTGTGGTATCGAAGGTCTTTGGTTATGTCGTAGGTGCGGGAAGGCCTTTGCGATTCCGTTGCACAGAGTGCGGGAGTGCGAATGTAACAGGTTCGCCCGTTGTCGAAGCCACTGATAGGCTCGTGCCCAGGGCCCTAGCCCAAGCGAGTAGCTGCGAATGCTACAGCCCCCCCCTGACGTCACCTAACGTAACCTGAACCTCGGTGACACCGAGCCTGGCCCGCGCGGAATGAGCGTGACACATTGGTGTCGCCGAGCCGATGGTCACGTTAGCTTGAATGGGTCAGGTTAGCTTTGGCGCATTGTGGACAGGGCATGGGCCAGGCTAGGTTAGGGACGCTAGGGGGGGTTGTACTAGCTGAGGGGTCTCGTACATAGTGATATGGTTGCTTATATTCCCCCTGTGAATACGAAGTGTTGATTCGGAATCGCCCAGACGACGATCCCTTTCCCTTCTATTTCGACGTGGATTCTTCCTCCCGTCTTCTCCTCCTCTTTGGGGACGCCCACGACCCCAGGCTCCGTAGGATCGGCGTTGCTGTGTTTGACAGCCCTGCCCTGCCCCATGCGCCCGACTGTAAATTGCTGTGTGGTCCTTTATATGGTCGCTACCAGTCCGTTCCAAGGGGGAAAATGTATTGTTTGCTCAGTGCTGTGTATTTTTCCCGAGGCCCCATGGCCCACGTGAGAGACAGTGGGGCGGTCTGCCGGGGCTCTGAGGCTAGACAACTCGAGGCCCCCAAGGGGCCGAACGCGGATTTGTGGAGGAAATTTGGAGAGTCCATACAGGCGACGGATCGTCATCTCAGTGATGATGCTGTGCTCCAGGTCCCTTTCCACGTAGAAGCTAAAGAGGTTGTCGCTCGTCCTGGTTGCAGGGCGTGCTTTCGTGGACTAGTTGGCAGGGTTCGCTGTCAAGTATTTTGTCGTTCCTTGCTCGCAGCATGCGCGTGCGCTCCAGTTAGATCCGACGTGCGATCGCTGGAGACGGTCAAGGTTGAGGGGGAACAATTTCGGCGCCTTGTTGATGCTGCTGCTGCTGTTGCTCCACCCTGCTTCCTGTGGCCGCGGCCTTGTTTAATTCCTGGCATTGTTTGCGCGAGTGTGGGCAACGATGGTCCAGGTACCAGAGCTCTGCCACAAAGGCGGGCAGCGCTATTGGGTTGCCCACATCTTGTTTCGATGTCGTTCGCGTTCACATGTCGAGCGTGCTTTCGAAGATGCCTCTGAGTCACAGGCTAACATCTCGCTGGGGGTGTGGCCCACGCTTCCCAGCTTATGTTGCATCATGATACGTTAGCGTTGTGGTTATTTAAAGCCTGTGGACGTCTTGGTCAGCAGCAATTTCGTTGCCTGGTGGGTTTATATCCTGCCCGTAATGTCGTTCAGGTCCTGATCACCAGCTCTCGGCGGGAGTATTTGGACCGACTATCCCGTGACCTCTGGCCCACAGTTCTCAGCAAGGGTGAGAAGGCGGCCCGGGGTCCTCAGTTGATGCGCGGATTCGCTTCGCGACTGATCCCAGTTCATCTCACCTCCCCTCCCTCTCCACCTTCCCCTCCCTCTCCTCCTTCACCTCGCATTCCTCCCTCCCCTCCCCTCCCCCCTCCTCCCCCCCGAGGGCGAAACAGCACTCCCCCGCCCCCCTGCCCGCCGTGGCGCCCCGGAGGCAGCCTCGGGCAAGTTCCCGATCGAGGCGCCCGCGCCCCGCCTCCTGCGGCGGCGCTCGTGAGGGCATGGTCCCCGTCCTCCTCCGCCCCTTCCCCCCCTCCTTCCCTCCTCTCTCTCCTCTCTCCTCCTCTCCTCCTCCTCCCCCTCCTCCTCCTCCTCCTCCTCCTCCTCCTCCTCCTCCTCCTCCTCCTCCTCCACCTCCTCCTCCTCCTCCTCCTCCTTCCCGAGGGTGGGGGCCTGGCACCTGTCCTCCCCGGGGGTGGGGCCTGGCACCTGTCCTCATGGTGTCAGCGCCACACATTCCTCGGGGCACATTGTCAGTGTCAATTGCATGCGGCGGTTGGGGGCAGATAAACCGGCTTTCGTCTTTTTTGCACCAACGACGTGGCGCTCTGCCCGTGGCAGCGGCGCGTTAGCTGCGCCCGTGACCTGGAGATGGGTACCAAGCACGGGGAGTGTGCATTTAGTTGAGAGGCGGGGCCACGTGGTCCGTAAGTCCCTTGGGACCTTGTGTCCGCTCACCCTGTGGTACAAAACCAGTTGCACATGCCATCCGGTTCGGCAGGGGTGACCGTCGGGAAGTAGTGCGCGGTGACGCGGTGAACCGGCTGTCCCCCTACGCACCACGCCGTCTCGGTTGGGCAGCGAGTCGCGGAGCGACGAGGTATCTGCCTTTCCCCTGACCGTCGGTGCTGGCGCCTGCGGACCCCTTTTTCCTGCTCGGGAGGCCGGGGGTGACGGTTGAGCCTCGCCCGCCGTTCACTTATTGGATCTATGACACTCCTCCTCCTCCTCCTCCTCTTCCTCCTCCTCCTCCTTCTCCTCCTCCCCCTCGTCCTCCTACTCCTACTCCTACTCCTACTCCTCCTACTCGTCCTCCTCTTTCCCTCCCTCCTCCCCCCCTCCCTCCCTCCCTCCTCCTTGTCCGCATCCTTCTCGGAGTAGATTGAACTCGAGATGAGTGGTCTGGACTGGGGTGGACTCTACTCCGCTGTGTTCTTCTCGATTAGTATCCCCGACTCTACGCTACCATCTACCCTATGCTACTCGGCTTTGCTATACTCGACCCTACTCTACCCCTAACGAACCCTGCTCTAGACGACTGTACTCTACTCCAGTTCCGGCCCTGCTCTATTCTACCTGTGTTAACCTCCAGTACCATTCGCTACGCAACGTGTTATGGTATAGTTTGATTTGCT
>CAUYUJ010015197.1:22500-45000 GCA_963575745.1 Prorocentrum cordatum | reverse complement strand
TACGGCTACTACTACTACTTCTTCTACGATTGTCTATTGTTTTGAACTACTACTTCTACGGTTAGGCTATTACTAGTGTTATTGTTAGTACGACTACGTCTACTACTACGGCTACTACGGTTATTACTACTACAACTATTATTACGACAACCACTATTACTACGTCTGCTACTACTAGTACTGTTACCACCACTGCTACTACGACTACTACTACTTTTACTGCCCATACCACTATTACTACTACTATTAGTACTCTTATTATTATTACTACTACTACTACTACTACTACGACTACTACGAATACTACTACTACTACTACTACTACTACTACTACTACTACTACTACTACCACGACGACTACTATTACCACGACTACTACGACTACTATGACTACGAGTACTACTACCATTACTACTTGTGCTTCGACTATTGATACAACTCCTACTGCTACTACTACGACGACTACTCCTATCACTACGACTACGACTTCTGCTATAAGTGCAAATACCATGTTGAGTATTATGATTGCTTTTCATATCACTACCTTTTTAGTTTTTTCATGATTTTTCCTGATTCCCATTCGCACGGACTACTATTACTATGATTTGTCGTGGCAACAGCCAGTCTTGGTAGTTGTCGTCGCCGTCGCCGCCGCCAGTCGTCGTTGTCGTTCCCAGCGGCGGCGTCGTCTTCGATGTGGTTGTCGCTGCCGGCGGTCATCATTTTTTTCACCGTGGCCGTAGACGGTACCGTCACCCCAGTTAGTACGGATATGTCCAGCAGTATTGCTACTACCAGGCTCGCGTCCGCCACGTTATTGTTACCCAGCCAGGGGAGCCCGATCCCCGCTTACTCCCCGTCAACGAACGTTACGGGGGAGGTTGAGACATACTGTCAGACACCTCTTGGCCACTTGCATCCCAGAGGGCTGGTGGGAATTTCACAGTCATGATCCTTTCAGGAAGGCTCAGGGGAAGCGCCCCGCCCGCTGCATCGGCACGTCTGGTGGTGTGACAGGGGGGGCCTCGTATAAGAAGGAGGGATGGAGAAGGGGGAGGAAGCGCCGGAGAGGGGTGAGCAATTGTTGTCCTCTGCTGCGCTGCCCAGCCCAAGTGCCCCTGCGCGAGGCCGTCATGACGGAGGCATCATGCACCCTCGAGGCGACCGCGAGTGGGTCATTAGCATGGTTGCCTGCACAGATTTGTCAGTGAACGTCTGGCATTGTGATCGTCGTCGTTGTGCTCGGCGGCGGCAGCGCTGGCCTCCCGATTCGCCCGAGCCATGCAGAGACCATCCTCTTCGTCGTCGTAGTTCGCTTCCTATTCGTCGTCGTCAGCGGCGGCGGCGCTGGCCTCTTCGTCGTCGTCGTTGGCTTCCTCGTCGTGCGTTCCCACAGATTTATGTCATAGACCACGATTCGGGTGATAAGGAGGGGGGAGGGGGATGCGGGCAGCTTCCGATGTGCGATTGGGCTCCGCGTATTTGCGATGGGCTTCGCGGTTCGCGACTGGATCATCTCTGCTGTATTTTACATGTCCACGTGCGCGCTCATAAGTGCCACATATCCTATAGGGTCTGTCGAGCTACTTATCGAGGACGCCTACGTCGAATCACCGCAGCCCCCATGTCTTGTTGAACACATCCCCAGGCTATGTTGTAGACGTTGGGCCAAGTTCCCCAGGCCGTTGTGGAAACATGTAGGGCAACACTGGAGGTAAGAGGAAGGTGAAGAGTGGAAGGAGAAGGAGGACGAGGAGGAGGAGGAGTAAAAAGAAAAGGAGGAGGAGCATGAGGAGGCCTGTCGGGGGCCTCTGGGGGCTGTTCGAGGGACCTCATTGGCCATCTTCGGACGCTCTTAGCCCGTCCTGGCGCCTTCGAAGGCCGCCGGGGGAGCTTCGCTGGGCCGACTTGGGCTTCTCTCGGGGCGCTGTAGGGCCGTCTTGGAAGTCGCTTGGGCCGTTTTGGGGGTTGTCGTGGGGGCATCGTGGCACGTCGAGGGGCCTCGTTGGCCAGTGTCCGGGCCCTCGTAAGGGGTCATCAGAGGCAGTGTGGGCGGCATCTTGGATGCTTATGGGCCTTCTTGGGCCGTGGGAAGCCCGAAAATGCGAGAACGCCGACATCGATTCAAATAAAGAGCTGATCGGGAGGAGGAGGAGGAGGAGGAGGAAGAGGAGGAGGGCAGGGCGTGGGTAGGGTGCTCCCAGGGCGAGGACAGGGTGAGGACAGGGTGAGGAGGAGGAGGAAGAGGAGGACGAGGAGGAGGAGGAGGATGGGGGGCAGCAGACCCGATGTAGGCCTGGGCGGTGTCAGCGCGTTCAGCCCTTCAATTCAAAAACGCTTGATTACGAATCTAAAGAGAACCAAACAGACCCAACACACCACACAAAAACATGGTTGCAGACAAATCCTGGGAGGATCCAAGAGGGTTTGCCCGAAACCATTGTTCGTGGTTGTTGTTGTTTTGTTGTTTGGGTTGTTCGGCTGTTTAGGTGTTTGGAGGCGGTTGCGGAGGAGGAGATGGAGGAAAAGGAGTCGAGGAGGAGAAAGCGAGCAGAGGGAGCGCGCGAGCATGCATTACCCCACGACTACATTTGTGTCCAGCTCGAATGTAATCCCCCCTACATCTGGATCCAGCTCGAATAGGCTCCCGCCACAGCTGGATCCAGCTCTAATAAAGCCCCTCTACAGCTGGATCCAGCTCTAACCGGGTCCTAACAGAAATGCATTCAGCTCTACCAGGATCCAACGGAGCTGGATTACGGATTCCTTCCGGAGAGTTGTTTTATTGGCGAGGATATTTACAGCAAAGGCTCCTTGTTGATGATCCTTGATGTGGGACTACCTACGAAGGATCCCTTATTGAGAATTCCTTGTGGAGACTTCAAGGTTAATCCCTGATAAGAGCCCCTTAGTACGGATTCGTTCATAATCATCCTTACGTATGACTCCCTCTTAGGTAATCTAAGATATGGGTTCCTTACTGAGGGGCCCATCCATACTTAGGGGTCTCTATTAAGGAGCCTTTACGCAGGGTTCCGCACTATGGAGCCCGTACGAGTGGCTCCTTACGAAGAAGTCCCTTCCCCGTTGAGGATGCCCGACTGGGGAACCATTCCGAAGGATCCCCGAGTAAGGATTGTTGCATCACGAAGTGATTATTTGTTTCAAGATCCACTGTTAAGGATTCCGTTCAAAGTAGTCCTGTTTAAGGGTTCATTACGGAGGGTCGGAAGACTCTTTACCAAGGATCCTGGACTACAGATGTGTTACTGTGATGTCCGTCCTGTGGATGCCTTGGGAAAAGATATTGTGATAAGGATTACGGACTAAGGATGTCTTAATATGGTCTCTTTATTCAGGAGTCTTCATGAAGGCTTCCGCATTCAGGACCCATTATTGAAAACTCCTTGTTGGCGATTCCGACGATTGATTCCTTATTAGGAAGCGTTTATTCCAATTCTTGATCGCGGACTATTTTTCTCAGGATTCTTTGCGAAGGATTCCCCAGCAAGGATTCCTTGTTGAGGTTCTTTGAGTTCGGGTTCCTCATTCAGAACACCGGCCAAGAAGTTCTTAGATAGTCCGTTGTAAGGATCGCGATTGAGGATCCCGTTGTTCAAGGATCCTTTACTCAGATTTCAACATAAAGGATTCGTTACTAAAGATTCCCTACCAATGATTCCCTTTGGAGTCCCCAAAAGATCAAGACATCCTTACTAAGGATGCACAGCTTTATCAAGACATCCTTATTAAGTATTCTCTACCTAGGATTCCTGATTAGGAAGTCCTTACTAGGGAACCCTTGCACATTATTCTCTAGTACGGAATCCTTTCTGCGATTCTTGCAGACCCGGATTCGAAGAATTCCTCACTAAGGAGCTCTTGCAAAGGATTCTTCATTCAGGATTCTGTATTAAGGATTCCATATTCATGAACCATCACTGTGACATCCTGATCAAGGGTTCACTAAACAATGGTTCTGTGACCAAGGATTCACGACTAAGGATTACTGACCAACGATTCGTTATCAATGATTATTTGTTTAATGTTCCTCAAAGCAAACACTGTCATTTGATATTAGAAAAACGCCCCGTGCTACATCGGGTCTGCTTCGCGGGGAGGAGAAAGAGGATAAGGGCTCGAGGATCGAGGTGTCGCATCGGTTTGTGGTCCGAGGGGAGCGTCTCATCGCCGCGGCTGGGTCCGCCCCAGCAGAGGTCAGGGGGCCGCCGTAGGGGAGACGGGAGGTGGGAGTGGGGAGGAGAGAGGCAGGAGGGAAGGAGGGAGGGAGGGAGACACCGAGGAGCAGGACGGTGTTGGCCAGGGGGGAAATAGGAAGCGATGTGGGAGGGAGAGAGGGAGGGAGGGAGGAGAGGAGGGCTGGAGAGAGGAAGGGGAGGGCGTGGAGGAGGAGGAGCAGGAGGAGGTGGAGGAGGAGAAGGGGAGAGGAGGAGAGGGCGAGGGAAGAGACGACGGATGAGGGGGAAGCGAGGGGGAGGCGGGGATGATCAGGGATGAGACTCCGCAGCAGCCGCCCCCCGTCCGTTCGTGCGCCCCGCCCCCCCTGCCTCCCGGCCCCTGCTGCCGCCCGCTGCAGCCCCCTGCGGGTGCCTCCCCCTCGTGGTTATCTTCGCTGCCCTCCCCTTCTGCGCCTCCTCCGCCTCCGCCACGCCCCCCCCCCCCCCCCCCCCCCTGACAGTTCACCCAGGGGTGGACCTGAACGGCGTTCTTGGCGATTTCGTGGGCCGCTTTCGTTTCGATGTCGCTTTGCGTTTGAGGCGGATTGAAGTCAAAACGAGGGAAGACGAAAACAAAACGAAAACGAAAAACACCGTTTAGGTACAGCCCTGAGTTGACCCGTACACATGGTAAGGATGGGCAAGTTTCCCGAGGGTGCCCTTGCATCCTCGCCTCCTCGGTGCATCCTTGGCCACTTTCGTTGGCCGCACCCCGCTCGAAACGCCTCGAAACGCCTTCCAGGGCCCTTGCATCCGTATGCTGCGTCCTTCTGATCCGGGTTGACTGCATTTCCCCTCTGGAGCGAGAGAGGCCGAGTCTGTGAAGCACCGCGTCAAGCAGGCCTGCCCCTACGTGGCCCCCAACGGCGCCGGCACGGTAAAGCCCCCCAGGCCGCTCAACTGCACCATGGGCCTCAAGCGACAGGAGACGGACCAGAGCAAGCGGAAGACCAAGGTGGTAGCGAGCTTGGGGCCCGCCTCGTGGAGCGAGGAGATGATCCCCAAGATGATGCTGGCGGGCACCGACATCTTCCGCCTGAACTGCTCGCACCGCCGCGGCGGCGACTTCGAGCGGGTGTATCCCCTCATCCGGAAGTATGCCAAGGAGTTGGGCAAGCAGGTGGAGGTCCTCGGCGATCTGCAGGGCCCCAAGTTTCGCGTCGCGGAGCTGGCTGGCGACCCGGTGCCACTGGTGGAGGGCGACGTCTTGGAGTTCGGCATCTGCAAGGACGACAGCGACCACATCAGGCCAGGCCGCATTACGATGAAGTCCACTGTGGAGCAGAACGCCCTCCTGAAGGCCTGCAAGCCCGGCGTCGACCTGCTGATCGAGGATGGCTTGATGAAGGTCAACGTGGTCGAGAAGTTGTCGGACACCGAGATCAAGGTGAAGGTGGTCCGCGGGGGCAAGTTGAAGGCGCGCAAGGGGGTAAACGTCCCCGACGTCGAGATCGAGTGCGCCGCGCTCACTGAGAAGGACATCGAGGACGCAGAATTCCTGCTCCAGCTGGATCCTCCTTGCGAGTACATATGCGTCTCCTTCGCGCAGAAGGGCCAGGATCTCCAGGAGCTCATCGACATCATGGACCGGCTGAAGGTGCCCCAGGAGAAGCGCCCGAAGATTTGCCCGAAGATCGAGAAGCCACAGGCGCTGACGAATATCGAGGGCATCATCGCCAAATCGCAGGCGCTCATGGTGGCGAGGGGCGACCTGGGCGTCGAGCTGGGGCTCGAGCGGGTGCCGTACGCGCAGAAGTTGCTGATCAGGAGGGCCAAGGAGGCGGGGCTCTTCGTCATCACGGCAACGCAGATGGTCGAGAGCATGATCGAGAATCCAGTGCCCACGCGTGCCGAGGTCGTCGACCTGCAGAACGCGGTCTGGGACGGCACCGACGCCGTGATGCTGAGCGGGGAGGCGGCCTCGGGCAAGTACCCGCTGGAGTCGGTGATGGCCGAAGCCGCCGCGGTGCTCGAGGCCGAAACCGTGAGGCATCTGCTGGTGCCGCAGGTCATGGACGATTACTGCGTGGACGAGGGCAACATGCCGATGCAGATGGACGACAGCAAGCGCAGGACGAAGGCTCGGGGGCAACATCAAAAGGGGTACAGGCCCCAGGGGGGGATGCACCGACCTCGGCGCGCCCAGTGATCGCCGGTAGGGGTCCGACAGCCCACCCCCACCCAGAAGCGTGTGGGGGTGGGCAGAACCCCCAACAGTGACACGTCGATTGGTGAATTGTCCGCTTTCGGCTCTCGAGAGGGCGCCGTGGCCGTTACTTTCCAGACTTGCGCCCGCCAGGTTTGGGCCTCAGGTCGTTTTCACCAAACCACGTTTTGCTAAAGGGAGGCCGGTCCATCCCCGAAACGCGTGGGCTTCGACATCGGGCGCCTGTCGCCGATCCGTCGGCGATGCATCGCCGATTCCGGGCCGACGCTGTCCCCGTCTGTGTGTGTGTTTGTTTGTTGTGTGTGTGTGTTTTTATGTTTTTGTTTTTTTTTGTTTGTGTGTGTGTGTTTGTGTTTGTGTTTTTGTGTGTGTGTGTGTTGCTTTGTGTGTTTTTTGTGTGTTTTGTGTTTTTTCCCAACCCTCCTTGGTTGGGTATTCGTTTTGAATAGAGCAGTGTGGTCGCGTCCTTCCTCCTCCCGCCTCCCGCCTCTTTCCTGCCTCTTTCTGTCTTGCCTGCGGGGGGCTGCGATCTGTGAAACTGTCGCCACTTTCGAGGCCTGCTGGGGGGTCCTGCATAGAGGGTAATCGCGGCGGATTCAAATTAGACCTCGCCATCCCTGGGGGGCTGCGATCTGTGAAACTGTCGCCACTTTCGAGGCCTGCTGGGGGGTCCTGCATAGAGGGTAACGCGGCGGATTCAAATTAGACCTCGCCATCCCTGGGGGGCTGCGATCTGTGAAACTGTCGCCACTTTCGAGGCCTGCTGGGGGGTCCTGCATAGAGGGTAATCGCGGCGGATTCAAATTAGACCTCGCCATCCCTGGGGGGCTGCGATCTGTGAAACTGTCGCCACTTTCGAGGCCTGCTGGGGGGTCCTGCATAGAGGGTAATCGCGGCGATTCAAATTAGACCTCGCCATCCCTGGGGGGCTGCGATCTGCGAAACTGTCGCCATTTTCGAGGCCTGCTGGGGGGCCCAGCACAGTGAGGGCCACGCGCGGATTCAAATTAGACCTCGCCATCCCTGGGGGGCTGCGATCTGCGAAACTGTCGCCATTTTCGAGGCCTGCTGGGGGGCCCAGCACAGTGGGGGGCCACCTCGCCATCCCTGGATTCAAATTTTTCGAGAGCACAGTGAGGGCCACGGCCAAATTAGACCTCGCCATCCCTGGGGGGCTGCGATCTGCGAAACTGTCGCCATTTTCGAGGCCTGCTGGGGGGCCCAGCACAGTGAGGGCCACGCGCGGATTCAAATTAGACCTCGCCATCCCTGGGGGGCTGCGATCTGCGAAACTGTCGCCATTTTCGAGGCCTGCTGGGGGGCCCAGCACAGTGAGGGCCACGCGCGGATTCAAATTAGACCTCGCCATCCCTGGGGGGCTGCGATCTGCGAAACTGTCGCCATTTTCGAGGCCTGCTGGGGGGCCCAGCACAGTGAGGGCCACGCGCAGATTCAAATTAGACCTCGCCATCCCTGGGGGGCTGCGATCTGCGAAACTGTCGCCATTTTCGAGGCCTGCTGGGGGGCCCAGCACAGTGAGGGCCACGCGCGGATTCAAATTAGACCTCGCCATCCCTGGGGGGCTGCGATCTGCGAAACTGTCGCCATTTTCGAGGCCTGCTGGGGGGCCCAGCACAGTGAGGGCCACGGGCAGATTCAAATGAGACCTCGCCATCCCTGCGGGGCTGCGATATGTGAACCTGTCGCCACTTTCGAGGCCTGCTGTGATCCCCGTTTTCGAAGTGGCTAGGAGTGCTCAGGAATTGTAAATCATCAGCTTTATCAAGCCCTTTTCCTGTAGCCAGTGTCCTGCGAGTCTCCCGAATTCCGTCTGCAGAGATATGTAACCTTCGCTCCGTCATCGCCCCCTTATAAAGTATCCTAAACTATTTGCGCCCCGCTTTTGCGCAAGGGTTGGGTACGTCGCCAGGGTAATTTTTTGTCCCCCCTGGCGTTGCCCCTCGGAGGTGGTGGCCAGCCTCGGCCCGGCCTCGTGGAGCGAGGAGATGATCCCGAAGATGATCCAGGCCGGCACGGACATCTTCCGCCTGAACTGCTCGCACCGCCGCGGCGGCGATTCGACCGCCTCGCGCACTCCGCCGGCCTACACATGTATCTCAGGAGGGAAAAAACACACAGACACAATGAATCGTCGATTCCCAAGAAAATATTGGAAAATATTGGAAGTGGGGGGGAAGACAAAAACCCAGAAAATATGGAAACATATAGGGGGAATCTTCTTATTTGTGTGTATTTGTTTGTGTGTCCCAGGGCCCCTTCAGTATCATCGTTGCCGATGTGCTTGTGTGCTCGTGGCGATGAGGACGCTGTTGGGTGGCGGTAAGTCCCAGGGCTCCTTCGGTACCTCATGGGGCTCTCTTGCGAGGACTTCTGGCCTTCCGGGTTTCTGGCCTCTCGTGAGCCCGCCAGGGCGAACAAGAGAGAACCAGCAGCCAGCGCCGTGTTGGGATCATCAGGGGGCCATCTTAGGGCCAGCACGTTGCCAATTTGATTTGGAGGAGCTATGCCCGCATTAGGGCGCTCGTGGCGCGCTTGCGCCAAGCGCTTTGTCCGTAGACCCCACTATGGTCTCCTTCCCGCGCGCGGACGATGTATGTATGTATGTATGTATGTATGTATGTGTGTATGTATGTATGTATGTATGTATGTATGTATGTATGTATGTATGTATGTATGTATGTATGTATGTATGCACATCGACATATAAATATATACATGTGTGTAGATGTATACATATAGATGTATGTGTGTGTGTCTAAGTCTATATCTATGTATATATATATATATACAACTGGCGTTCCAGGCCCAGGGGGGGACCAGGCCCATTTCCCCGTGGCGGCGCCGGGGCTCAAGGAGCTCTCTTTCCGCTCCACGACGACTTAGATGTCCTCTAATACGGCCACGATGGCTGAAGATGGCCTCAGCGATGCCTCCAAAACCGCCAGGAAGCCCTCAAGGCCCCAAGAGGCCCTGCAGAGGCCTCCCAAGAGAGCCCGAAAACGTATTTTTGTTTGTTACCAGATTCGCCTCTTGGGCTTTCACAGTGTCCAAGACGGCCCGCGAGGCCGCCAAGATCGTCCCAAGTCGTCCCACGAGTCTCCCAAGAGGGCTCCCAGACAGCTCAAGAAAGCTGACAGACGGCCGAGGAGGGCCCCAGGACGCCCCAAGAAGGGGCCCAGAGGGGGTCCTCGACCAGACATTTGAAGCTCTCCGCCCCTAGGGGCCCCTAAGAGTCCCCAAAAGGACCCCAAAAGGCTCTCCGAGAGGCCCCCAGAGGTCCCCTAGAGACCCCAAAGAGGCCCTAAGAGGCCCCCCCAAAGCTCCCAGGAAGCCCCATGAGCCTCCCAAAAACTATGTGCGTCAGCTTTTCAAGGGTTGTGGCGTGCTGGAACCTGCGCGAGCGTGGTTCTAGTGTATCTAGTTATACACATACATACATACATACATACATACATACATACATACATACATACATACAGATAAAAACATACACATACACATACATGCATAGGCATATGTATATATATGTATATATATGTGTGTGTGTGTGTGTTTGCGTTGGCATACCTATGTATATACATGAATAGTACAGAGACCTGGCACATACTCACACATATATGTATATATACATATATGTAGACATATATGTATATATGTATATGGTAGGGAGGGCGTGTGTATTTACATATGTGTTCATATACATACACATATAGATAAACACATCTATATATATATATATACGCGTAAACACACATATATAGGTATGTGTATGTGTGCATGTATGTATGCAATGTGATGCAGTGTGATGTAATGCAATGTGATGTACGGTGCTGTAGTATATTATACTATATGGTTGTATGTACGAGTATGAATGGAGGCATGCACGTCTAACCGTATGTATGTATGCATGTGTGTCTGCACGTAGGTATGTAACGTAAGGTATGTGTGCAGGTAATCGGGTGGTATGCAAGGGGAACACATATGTGTGTATGCTAGGTGGATGTATGTATAGGTGCATGCTTGCATTCATGTATGTGTGCAGGTATATATGTATGTATGTGTATATGTATGTATGCATGTATGTATGTATGTACTCATGCAGGTATATTGATATGTAGGTAGTTGATTATGGTGTTGTGTATGCATGTGTATGTATGCGTGATTGTATCCATGGATTCATGCATGGTTGCCTGTCTGCCTGCCTGTCTGTATGTCTGTATGTGTGTGAGCCTATGTATACGTATGTCTGGACGTATGTATAGGTGTATGTGTAAGTGTGTTTGCATGTGCATGTTTGTGCATGACTGTATATGCGTGTATGCCTGCGTGCATGTATGTATGGATGGGCGTATCCTTGGATGTATGCATGCAGGCATGCATGTATGCATACATGTTTGCATGCATGCTTACATGCATACGTCTATTACATGTATGTGCACGTGCACATGTTTATGACTATGTGTGTATATATACACATGTATGTGTATACACGCAACGTTTTTGCATGGCCATGGGAGGGGTACCCAGGTGAGCCGTTTCGGCCGCTGCTCACCGTGTGTCGTCTGAAAGGGGGGCCCGTGGCCAGTGGGACTCAATATTGCAGTGCGACGGACGTCGCTTTCTTGTGCTCGGCCCCTCCAGTGGCCGCAGACACGCACCGAGACCGAGACCGAAAGTGTATGTGCGTATGCATGTATGTGTGTATGTGTGTACATTGTGCGCCCGCCCGCGCCCTGTCTCCCCAATACTTTGCGCGGCCCGCCTAGCTCTTAACCGGAAGAGGCTCGCTCTCGACCCGCAGACCAAAAAGTGCACATCTGTGTATATATCTGTAGGATGGCCGTCGGCCCATCCCGCCACCGTGCCTGGGCTGTGGGTCAGAGGTCTCAGGGACGCTTCTTTGGGCCTCCTCGGGACGCTCTCGGGGGCCTCCTGGGAGCAGTTTGGGGGCGTCTTTTGAGCCGCTTGGGGGCCTCTTGGGCGAGTCTTGGAGCCTCTTGGGAGCCTCTCGGGGGCCTCTTGGGGCCTCTTGGGGGCCTCTTGGGAGCCTCATGGGGCCTTCTGGAGGCCACTTGGGGCCGAGGGTTCCAAAGGTCCGTGCGGGTTCCCCATCTGGGTCCCACTTGGAAACAATGTTTGGGCCGTTTTGGGCGCCTCTTTGGCCGTCTTGGTGCCCTCTTGGGATGTCTTGGGGCCATATTGGGGCGATCTTGGGGGCAATTCCCCCAGTGCGACCCTACCTAGAAATTGGAGCCCCTAGGAAAGCAGCATTAATTGCTATGATATGCTGTGCTAGGCAATTCCAGGCTATGCTGCGCTATGCTATGCTATGCTATGATATGCTATGCTGCGCTATGCTATGCTATGCTAAGCTAAGCTATGCTATGTCAGGCTGCGCTGTGCTATGATAAACGATGCTATGATATGTTATGAGAAGCCTCGCTATGCTATGCTGTGCTGTGATATGCTATGCTATGCTATGGTATGCTATGATGCGCTATGTTATGCTAATATAATATATGGTATGTCATGCTGCGCTGTGCTATGCTAAGCTATGCATATCATGTGTTATGTTAAGCTGCGCTATGCTATGCTATGATATGCTATGATATGGCATGCTGTGATATGCTGCGCTATGCTATGCTATGCTGGGCTATGCTATGATATGCAATGCTGCGCTATGCTATGCTACGCTATGCTGTGCTCTGCTATGCTAAAGCTCAGCGAAGCTATGATGAAGGTAAGCTAAGCTAAGATACACCTGAGCTAAGATGAAGCTAAGCTAAGCTAAGATGAAATAAGCTAAGCTAAGATGAGATAAGCGACCTAAGCTAAGGGGACGTAACTGGGGGAACCGCGGGGCGGATACTGGGGGAACCGCCCGGGGCGCTTTCCACTGCCCGGCCCCTCTAAGCCCAGAGAGTAAGAACCCTTCTAGGCAGAGCCTAGGTAGGGAAAAAGGCGAGAAGGCCAAAAACCTGCTAACTTTAATGGAAAATCAATGATTGTTGCCTCTTGGGGCTCTCTTGGGACGCCTCGTGGAACACTCTTGTGACGACTAGGAGGCTTCCTTTGGCTGTGTTGAGGCCACCTTGGGCGTATTGGAGCACTCTTGGGTCTTCTCAGAGGCATCTTCGGCTCTCTTGGGCGCTTTTGGGCCCATGTTTGGCCGACTGCGGTGACTGCGGTACCAGAAGGCGCACGTGACACGCCCGGGGAACCCCCGGAAATCTTAGGGAATCCTCGGGAATCCCAGGGAATCCTTGTGAAACCGGTGACACGTGCCTTTAAGACCCAAGCCTCTGAATTCCGCAGGGCTGGATGAGCCCTGGGGCACTCCACTAAGTGCTGAAGGCACGGTGGCAGATAGATATACGCGTGTACACACACGTACATACATACATACATACATACATACATACATACATACATACATACATACATACATACATACATACATACATACATACATATATATATATATATATATGTGTCTACATCTACATAGTTAATTATGTATACACACATATACACAGATAGACATACATGAAGACACATACGATGGCCTGAGTAACCCACCGTCGGGATGACGAAACGAGCACGCAGCTTCCGATCCGTCAGTTTGAGCGAAGCGCTCAGCTAGGGAGAGAGTGATGGGAATCGCCAGCCCAGCCCCCCAGCCCAGCACGCCCCTGCTTCGGCCGTGTTGATGACGCTGCAAGAGGACTTCCAGGGCAACTCGCTACGGCCCACGAGGGCGCCATGAGGCCACCCGGAAAGCTTCGTGGGCGCTACAGGAAGCGTTCGGGGCGGCCGAGCAGACCCCCGATGCGGCCCAGGATGTCACCAAAGCGGCCCAAGGGGGGCTGTAAGACCTGCGGGGGGGTTCCCAAGAGGCGAAATTCGTGACACCTCTTTGAGTGCTGCGTGTTGTTATTCGTTCTGGGCGTCTCCGAGGACCCCAGAGGCCTCCAAGAGCGCCCACGAGGTCCACAGGAGCCCCCGAGAGGGCCCAAGATGCCGCAACTGTTGCCTAGGATGGCCACCAAGACGGCCCCAAGACAGCCACCCTTCAAGGTCGGCGTTTGCAGAACGAACCTCCCATTAATGTGCTGTCTGTCCGCTCTGCGACCGCCTGCACACCCCCTGCACGTGCTGTCTGATTGGCGCGGGCCTTCAAGGCTCTGCATGTGCTCTATGCGGGGGGCCCTTGCCTGCCAGGGGGTCGCGCCCATGTGCCATCCGTCTCGTGCGCCACCCTCAGCCCTGCCTTCCTGTGCCCCTCTGACCCCTCCCCCCCCGCCCTCCCCCTTGGCAAAGGGGATATTCTAGGGCGTCTCAAGGCCGTCTCGCGCGACCCCAGGAATACCCCAAGTTGTGCCAAGGAGGCTTCGGAGGGCCTCAAGGATCAAATAGATGTCGGTGGTGCGAAGATAATGTTGACTATGATGGTGGCGAGTGCGATGATGATGACGATGGCAAGGAGGTGTGTTCAGGCCATTCTGGACCATCTTGGAACTTCTGTTGCCATGTACGTGGAGCCTCCAACTCAGGTCCCTCATCTATGTGGCGGGCCATCCAGCACCAGCCCCCCGCGCGCAAGATTGCAAGCAGCACGACGGCCACGGTGACGCAGGTCAAAACGCCATGGGGCTACCTCGCTTGAGCCCTGCGCGCGCTTTCCGTCCCGGTGCTGGCCCCAGGCCCAACGCGCCACTTGCCTCTGCCGGGCCCAGCGGATTTCGAAAGGGTGTACCCGCTTATCCGCAAGTACGCAAAGGAGCTCGGCAAGCGCGTGGAGGTGCTGGGCGACCTGCAGGGCCCCAAGTTCCGCGTCGGCGAGCTCGCGGGCGACCCGGTAGACCTGGTGAACGGCGACATCCTCGAGTTTGGGATTTGCAAGGACCGGGCACTGAGTCAGATGCTCGTCTCGCGGACCCTCCTGGGGGCCACGGCAGAATTGCTGGACTCAAGTTCGACCCAAGTTCGACCCAAGTTCGTCTCAAGTTCGACTCAGGTCGACGGACGTTCGACGCAGCATCGACGCATGAGTGGAGCGAGTGGCTCCAGAAAGGTCCCCAGAACGAGCATCCAAGTTGATCGAACGCCCACCCAGACGCGTCTCTCGAGGAATTCTGCGCCGGTTCACTCGACACGCACCCCCGTAGTGTACCAGTGTATTCTCCTTCTTGTTTCGCTAATCGACGTGTGTTTTCGACGTGTGTTTTACCCGATACCATTTGTCGTGTTTGGACATCGATGAGCTAGTCCACCCCGGTGGTTTCGGAATGTTGTGCCGCGCGCACCCGCGGAGCCCCGCATTTCTCCCGAAAGGGCGTTTCGCTAAGGGGGGCCTTGCCAATCCTCGACAGGATGATGGCGACACTATCAGGCCTGGTCGAATCACCATGAAGCCCACCCTTGAACAGACCGCTCTGATCAAGGCGTGCCAGGCTGGCACCACGCTCCTGATAGAGGACGGCATAATGGAGGTCAAGGTCACGGAGAAGGTGTCCGACACCGAGCTAAAGATCCAAGTGACACGTGGCGGAAAGTTGAAGGCCAGAAAAGGCGTGAACGTGCCCGATGTCGAGATCGATTGCGCCGCGCTCACGGAGAAGGACGTCGAGGACGCAGAGTACCTTCTCAAGCTGGACCCGCCGTGCGAGTACATCTGTGTCTCCTTCGCCCAGAAAGGACAGGACCTCCAGGAGCTCATCGACATCATGGACCGGCTCGGCGTGCCGAAGGAGAAGAGGCCCAAGATCTGCCCGAAGATCGAGAAGCCGCAGGCGCTGAGCAACATCGAAGGCATCATCGAGAAGTCGCAGGCGTTGATGGTCGCCCGAGGCGACCTCGGCGTGGAGCTGGGTCTCTACAGGGTGCCTTTTGCGCAGAAGCTGCTCATCGCCCGAGCCAAGCAGTGCGGCCTGTTTGTCATCACGGCGACCCAGATGGTCGAGAGCATGATTGAGAATCCGGTGCCCACTCGTGCCGAAGTGTCAGACCTCTGCAACGCTGTCTGGGACGGCACGGATGCCGTCATGCTCAGCGGCGAGGCAGCGAGTGGCAAGTACCCACTCGAGTCCGTGATGGCGGAAGCCTCCGCCGTGCGACAGGCAGAGTGTGTCAAGCGCAAACTCAAGCGTGCTTGCCCCATGGTGGAGGCGGCGATCACGGCGCCGCCGAAGTTGCACGTCAATATGGGCAACAAGAAGCAGGAGACAGACGATGCTTTGAGGAGGACGAAGGTGGTGGCGAGCATGGGCCCTGCGTCCTGGAGCGAGGAGATGATCCCCAAGATGATCGAGGCCGGCACGGACATCTTCCGCCTGAACTGCTCGCACCGCCGCGGCGGCGATTTCGAGAGGGTCTACCCTCTGATCCGGAAGTACGCCAAGGAGCTGGGCAGGAAGGTCGAGGTACTCGGCGACTTGCAGGGCCCTAAGTTCCGCGTCGGGGAACTCGCGGGCGACCCAGTGCCACTGGTGGAGGGTGAGATTGTGGAATTTGGCATCTGATGGCCTTCGGCCCATCCCGCCACCGCGGCTGGGTCGTGGGCGCAAGGCCTCATCGATGCATCTTGGGGGCCTCTTGTAGGGCTCTGCGGGAGCCTCGACGGGTCCTCTTTGGAAACTCCTTGTGGGTTCCGAGGGGCTTCTGGGGGCCCTAAGAGCTCCAATCGGGAGTTCGAGTTTCCCCTCGTGGGCCCCTTTTGGGGGCCTCTTTGGCCTCTCCTGGGGGCTCGGTGACTTTCCCTGACGCGTATTCGGGGCCGTCTTGAACGCTCATGTGGCCGAAGAGGCGAGCATGCAAAAACAGTGTAAACACCAAAGGTGTCTCAATGGTGCTGGCCTCGGCCCAAGAGGCCCCCCAAGAGAGCCCCAGGACGCTCCCTCGTGGACACCTTAAGTAAGACACGTGGGAAGCGCGACCGATGTTCTGGAGAGGTCGCGCGGTGATTGCCCAGAGAGCCCGAGAGCAGCCGGAAAAAACCCGGGAGTTTGGCGCCCGCGCCAGAGAAGCCAAAGGGATTCGAGGGCATTGCATCTCTCAGCGAGCGAAGAACGGTGTAACATAAATTTTCTGCCGTCGGAGACACCTGCCCTTGGGCGGCTGGAAAGTTTATACCCCTACGGTGCCACCGTAAGGGTATAGACTTTCCCGCCGCCCTGGGACAGGCGCCCCCGACAGCGAAAACAATTATTTTACACCGTTCTTCGCCCGTTAAATCTCGTGTTTCGGGGCACGGTGGCGGATATGCAAGGACGATGACGACAACATCAGGCCCGGAAGGATTACCCTGAAGTCGACCACTGAGCAGGACGCGCTGCTGCGCGCGTGCAAGCCAGGCGTCGACCTGCTGATCGAGGACGGCTTGATGAAGGTCAACGTGGTAGAGAAGCTGTCCGACAAGGAGTTGAAGGTGAAGGTGGTGCGTGGCGGCACGCTGAAGGCGAGGAAGGGCGTGAACGTGCCAGATGTGGAGATCGATTGCGCGGCTCTGACCGTGAAGGACATCGAGGATGCCGAGTTCCTGCTCCAGCTGGACCCGCCGTGCGAGTACATCTGCGTGTCGTTCGCGCAGAAGGCGCAGGACTTGCAAGAGCTTATCGACATCATGGACCGCATGAAGGTGCCGCCCGAGAGGCGGCCCAAGATCTGCCCGAAGATCGAGAAGCCGCAGGCGCTCACGAACATCGACGGCATCATCGCCAAGTCGCAGGCGCTCATGGTGGCGCGCGGCGACCTGGGCGTGGAGCTGGGGGTCGAGCGCGTCCCCTTTGCACAGAAGCTGATGATCAAGAAGGCGAAGGAGGCTGGTCTCTTCGTCATCACCGCCACGCAGATGGTCGAGAGCATGATCGAGGCGCCTGTCCCAACGCGGGCAGAAGTCGCCGACCTGCAGAACGCCGTCTGGGACGGCACCGACGCCGTGATGCTCAGCGGAGAGGCGGCGTCCGGCAAGTTTCCGGTCGAGTCGGTGAAGGCCGAGGCGGCGGCGGTCCTCGAGGCAGAGTCGGTCCAGGATTTGATCATGCCGCGCCTCCCAGACGACTTCTCCGTTGAAGAGGGCAACAAGCCGCAGGAGATGGACGACAGCAAGCGCAAGACGAAGGTGGTGGCGAGCCTGGGCCCTGCGTCCTGGAGCGAGGAGATGATCCCCAAGATGATCGAGGCCGGCACCGACATCTTCCGCCTGAACTGCTCGCACCGCCGCGGCGGCGATTTCGAGAGGGTCTACCCTCTGATCCGGAAGTACGCCAAGGAGCTGGGCAGGAAGGTCGAAGTGCTGGGGGACTTGCAGGGTCCTAAGTTCCGCGTGGCGGAGCTCGCGGGCGACCCAGTGCCACTGAACAATGGCGAGGTGGTGGAGTTTGGGATCTGCGTCTCGGAGGAGGACGCCATCCGGCCTGGCCGCATCACCATGAAGCCGACAGCGGAGCAGAAGGCTCTGGTTAAAGGCTGCCAGGTGGGCACCGTGCTCCTGATCGAGGACGGCCTCATGGAGGTGCGAGTTGAGGAGAAGCTCTCCGAAACAGAGCTGAAGGTCAAGATCGTCCGCGGAGGGATGCTGAAGGCGAGGAAGGGCGTGAACGTGCCAGATATCGAGATTGATTGCCCCGCCCTCACAGAGAAAGACATCGAGGATGCCGAGTTCCTGCTCCAGCTGGACCCGCCGTGCGAGTACATCTGCGTGTCGTTTGCGCAGAAGGCGCAGGACTTGCAAGAGCTTATCGACATCATGGACCGCATGAAGGTGCCGCCCGAGAGGCGGCCCAAGATCTGCCCGAAGATCGAGAAGCCGCAGGCGCTCACGAACATCGACGGCATCATCGCCAAGTCGCAGGCGCTCATGGTGGCGCGCGGCGACCTGGGCGTGGAGCTGGGCGTGTACCGCGTCCCCTTTGCACAGAAGCTGCTCATACAGAAGGCCAAGCAGTCTGGTCTCTTCGTCATTACCGCAACGCAGATGGTGGAGAGCATGATCAGCGCGCCTGTGCCAACGCGCGCGGAGGTGGCAGACCTCTGCAACGCCGTCTGGGACGGCACCGACGCGGTCATGCTGAGCGGGGAGGCCGCCAGCGGCAAGTACCCCCTCGAGTCTGTGCGCGCCGAGGCTTCGGCCGTGCGCGAGGCAGAGTCGGTGGCGCACCGCATCCTGCCGGCCACGCCGCTGGTGGTCTGAGGGCGCTTTGGGGCAGCTTTGCAGGTCTCGCGACGCGCTGACGCGGCGGCGACCCTGGCGCGGGCGTTCAAGGCTGAGCGCTGCCAGCGGCCCAGCGTCGGCCGAACTCTAACGATCTGCGCAGTCTGGAAGCCGCGATCGTTCGACATGAATGATTCACGCGGTGTCAGAATCCAGCGCCGGCGTCATCGCCACGTTGACCTGCCACATTCTCGTCCCAGCACTTGCCGACTTTTAGGGGCCCCTTTGGGTCTTCGGCCGGGCAGCAGCGGGCTACACGTAAGATCGACCCTTCGCGCCAAAGTGGCCAGGAGAAAGAGGACAAAGAAGGAGGAGGGGGAGGAGAAGGAAGAGGAGGAGGAGGATCAGGAGGACGAGGAGGAGGACGAGGAGGAGGAGCAGGAGGACGAGGAGGAGGAGGAAGAGGAGGAGCAGGAGGAAGAGGAGGAGGAGGAGGACGAGGAGGAGGAGGAGGAGGAGGAGGAGGAAGAAGGAGGAAGAGGAGGGATACTCGGGTAGAGGAGGAGGTAGGTAGGATGAGGAGGGGAGGAGGAGGAGGAGCAGAGGAGGAGCAGAGGAGCAGGAGGACGAGGAAGGCGGAAGAGGAGGGCAGGAGAAGAGGAGGAGGAGGAGGAGGAGGAGGGGAGGGCGAGGAGGACGAGGAGGAAGAAGAGGAGGAGGAGGAGAACTCGGGGGAGGAGAAAGGGAAGGAGGAGGAGGAGTGAGGAGAGGAGGAGGAGGAGCAGAGGAGGAGGAGGAGGAGGAGCAGGAGAAAAAAGGCGGAGAGCAGGAGGAGGAGGAGGAGGACGGGGACGGAGGAGGGGGGAGGAGAAGGAGGGGGAGGAGAAAGGGAATTTGGGAGGAGGAGAGGAGGAGGGATGGAGAGGAGGAGGAGGAGGAGTGGGAGGCGGAGGGGAGGATGAGCAGGAGGAGGAGGAGGCGGAGAGGAGGAAGAGGAGGAGGAGGAGGAGGAGGAGGAGGAGGAGGAGGAGGAGAAAGAGGAGGAGCAAGGAGGAGGGAGGAGGAGGAGGAGAAAGAGGAGGCAGTAGGAGGCAGGAGGAGGAGGAGGAGGAGGAGGAGGAGGAGGAGAGGAGGAGGAGGAGGAGGAGGAGAGGAGGGGTGAGGAGAGGAGTGGGAGGGGCGGAGGAGGAGGAGGAGGAGGAGAGGAGGAGGAGGAGGAGGAGGAGGAGGAGGAGGAGGGGGAGGAGGAGGTGGAGAGGAGGAGAAGGAGGAGGAGACGAGGAGGGAGGGGGCGGAGGAGGAGGACGAAGGAGGACGAGGAGGAGGAAGGAGGAGCAGGAGGGAAGAGGAGGAGGAGGAGGAGGAGGAGGAGGAGGAGGAGGAGGGAGAGGAGGAGGAGGAGGAGGAGGAGGAGAGGAGGAGTAGGAGGAGGAGTGAGGAGGAGGAGAGAAAGAGGAGAGGGGGAGGAGGAGGAGGAGGGGGAGGAGGAGGAGGGGGAGGAGGAGGAGGAGGAGGAGGCGGAGGAGGAGGAGGTAGAGGAGGCGGAGGAGGAGGAGGAGGAGAGATGAGAAGTGGAGCAGCCACGCCCAGGCACGCAGGCCGCTGCTGTCGCGCCGCCTGCAACGACCGGCAGCCCGCGCGGCACGGCCCACTCTTGCCCCAGGGGCCACTCTGTTGCGCACGGGCCAGGAAGCAGTCGTACAGTGGAGGCGCATGCCAAGAAACACCCTGGTTGTCTTCAGGGTGCCCTGGGTTTCTGGGGTCTCGATGGCTTTGCTATGGATAGCGTGACGTGCCCACGCCAACAATCAGTGGACGCCCTGGGGTCTCAGTGCTGGCTTTCTGGTGGAAGGTTTCTTGTGTCGAGCCCCACTGTGTTTGCTGCCTCCCCCGCGTGGCGACTGCCGCAGGGGCCGCGGCGGCGTGCAGACGTCCTGGGCAGGGCCGTCTCCCGCCGGGGCCCGAGGCCACGGATGGGGCAATGGCAGCGGCCGGCGCCTCCATAGCGAGGCGGCCGGGCATTCCTTTTTCTCGGAGGCCCGCGCGGATTTCTCGCATCGGCGTTGGCGGCGGCCTTTAGCTTGTCGCTCCCGGCGGCGCCCCGCGTCGGTGCCTCGGGGGGAGGGCCGGGCGAGAGAACGGCGGCTTCCCCGGCGTTTCTCTCGGCCCTCCTGCGGGCCCCACGGAGGCTTCTCGCCGCCACGGCTGGGGCCGCCTCGGAAGAGGGCTCGGGATCAATTGAGGGGGGCGTGGATCAGCGACGGGTCCCGTTTCCGTGGGAAATCGCGGATGTCCGCTGCCGAGCGAGGCGGCACCTGCCGCACTTTGGGGAGGGCCCCCCCCCCCCCGATCCATGGATTTGGCGACCGCGCGCCAGATCCATGGATCGCTAGTCCATGTCTGCGCGCCCCCCGTTCCTGCGGGCCCCACGGAGGCTTCTCGTCGCCACGGCTCGGGCCGCCTCGAAGGAGGGCTCGGGATGGACCCCCGGGAGGGGTCTGGGGGCCGATCTTGCGAGCGGCTGTGGGCCGCGTGGAGCTGCAGCATCCGCTGTCTCGCCCGGCCCTCCTCCGGCCATGGCCGAGAGGACGTTTCTCCCTCTGGTTTCACAGGTGTTCGGTGTTCGAGCATGGGCCCCTTGTTAAACGTGCTCTTGAGTGGGGCCTGTCCCTCTACAGGAGGAATGTTCTCAAGAGGGAAAGACACAATTAATCGTCGATTCCCCGGAAAAGATGAGAAAATATGGGAGGTGGGGGGAAGACAGAAACCCAGAAAATATGGGGAATCCTGTTATTTGTGTGTATTTATTTGTATGTCCCAGGGCCCCTTCATATTCAGAAATAGTAAAACATAGTCTGGGGACAATTGTTTAAACTATTGTTTGCTATTTGGGAGTATTGTTTGACTATTTTTTATGTTTCGTCCAAAATCCGCCTGCAGGGGGACACGCCCGACCTAAACGCACTCTTGAAGAGGAAGGTCTGCATCAGCATAAGCTTTCGGAAGCTCGCTCGAGCTCCTGGGATCGGTGCTGGGGCCCCCGTGTTTCAGCGCCTTCGGCGCCGCCCCCCTGGCGCCCCCCGCATGCGAGGAAGGGTGGCTCCTGCGCCGATCCAAGCATCCCGCGCGGACCTGCCTGTTTTAAGTCGGGCACGTCCCTCTACAGGAGGAAAATTCAAAAATGGTAAAAAAAAAAAAAAAAAAAAAAAAAAAAACAACAACAAAAAAAAAAATGTCTGCGTACGAATGTTGGACGACTTTTGACCATTTTGGGATATGTTTGTGACTATCTTGTGTTTTTCGTCAAAAAAAACCTGTAGGAGGACACGCCCGACCTCACGGTTGATTCTCCTTCATCCTCCTCTTCTAGACTCGTTTAGCTCTCGCGCGGGAGGCCGTTAGAGATGCTGGCGATTACCACCAAGGGCCGCCGATTGTCCTCGACGGACCGTCGAGTGCCGACGAGAGACCGCCGGCCTCCGCCGGGGGACGGGCCGGCCACGGCCAGGTCGCCGGCGAGGGCGCGAAGGCAGCCGCGCTCCGCACATCGCGGCGTGGACAGGACAGCCGCCCTTCGGTCCGCGAGGGTCCCCGGGGCCCGAAATTCGGCATCGCTCAACCGATCCCCATCCCCATCCCCTCCTCCTCCTCCTCCTCCTCCTCCTCCTCCTCCTTTTCCTCCTCCTCCTCCTCCTCGTCCTCCTCCTCCTCCTCCTCCTGCTCCTCCTCTTTGAGACCCCCACCAAATTACCACCCCAGGTGGGGACACGCCCCGAGGAGCCCGAAGAGAGCGGCCCACCTCCCCATCCAGGGGGGCCAAAGCGGCCAGCGGGGCCCGGGCCGCGCCGCCGGGGACGGGGGATCCGTCAAGAGCGCTGCTCAGGAGTGGGGGCGAGCCCGCCGGGCGTGCCGAGGGCGCGGCG
>CAUYUJ010015197.1:12500-17500 GCA_963575745.1 Prorocentrum cordatum | reverse complement strand
CGAGGGTCCCAGGAGGTCTCCAAACGTCCAAGAGGACCCAGAATCCCTGAACTGTCGCTCCAAGACGCCGAAGATGGCTCCAAGACGGCCTCAGGGAGCCCCCACGACGGCCCAAGAGTCCCCCAAGAGGACTCCTAGAAAAACATACATATTTACGATTTTCACATCTTCGGCGTCGACCGCGTCGAAGACGGCCCCAGGAGCCCACAACATCGCCCCAAGACGGCCAAAGAGAATTCCAAGAGGCCTCCAAGACAGCTCCAGAGGAGCCCTCGACTACCCCGGAGGCTCCCAAGACGTTCCCAGAGGGCCGGGGGGGGCCTGAGGCCCCCCCGAGAAAGCCCCAGACAGCCCCGAAACGCCACCCGAGAGTCCCAGGAGGTCTCCAAACGTCCAAGAGGACCCAGAATCCCTGAACTGTCGCTCCAAGACGCCGAAGATGGCTCCAAGACGGCCTCAAGGAGCCCCCACGACGGCCCAAGAGTCAAGAGCGCCTCCAGAAGCAAAAATGGCCCCGTTCCCTTGGGGACACGTACTTTTTACGATGTTCACCGCTTCGGCGTCGACCGCGTCGAAGACGGCCCCAGGAGATCGCCCCAAGACGGCCAAAGAGAGTTCCAAGAGGCCTCCAAGACGGCTCAAGAGGGGCCCTCGATTGTCCAGGGGGGCCCCAAGACGGGCCACGAGGGCCCCGGGACAGCTTCCCCACACAGCCCCGAGGGGTACCCCACCCGACATTTCGAGCTTCCCTCGCCAAAAAGCGCCCCGGAGACCCCAGGAAACCTCCCCGAGCCCCCGAAGAAAAAAACCAAGCGGGCCGCCAGGAAGCCCCAAGAGGCTCCCGAAAGCCCTCTCCCCGGACGCCCTGAGGTACTCTCGCCGATCCCGACGCTTCCAGACAACTCTCGGCATCCTGACGCCCCCAACGGGCCCCGGGACCGTCAAACATTTAGGACGAAACTCTCGGCCTATGGAACTTGTCCGGACCTCGGGGCCACTCCAGGCACCCCGCATGGAAAAAATCACGATATCGGAACTCTTGGTCAGGATGACAAGCCGGTCCCGTGGAAGGGGCCAGATTTCCAGGAGCAGACGAATAGCGAAAAAAACACGGCGCCGGAAGACCAGGCACCTTTCTTCCTGTCACCCCTCCCCTCAGACCCCCTCGCGTCATCAAAGGATCACGACGGGAGGTTTGCGGCCGTTTGCGGCCACCGGTGGGCCTCAGCCAGCCCCAGGACCATCAAAAAACGAGGATGCAAAACCGGTCCTGGGGAAGGTGTCCCGACCTCCGGGAGCCGACGTAGCAACAAAAAAACGACGTCGGGTGATCGGGCATCCCTCCCTCCTTCCTTCTTTCAACTCCCCCCAGACCTCTCTCGTCGTGAGGAAAACACGACGAGAGGTTCTCGGCCGTTTTCGGCTACCGTTCTCGTCGTCGTCGTGGTCGTCGTCGCCGTCGTCGTCGTCGCCGTCGTCGTCGTCGTTGCCGCCGTCGTCGTCGCCGTGCCCGCCGACGTCGGCGTCGGCGTCGTCGTCGTCGTTGTTGTCGCTTTCATCATCATCGTCGTCGTCGTCGCGGTCGTCGTCACTGTCGCCGTCGTCGACGTCGTCGTCGCCGTCGCAGCCGTTGTCGCCGTCGCCGTCGCCGTCGCGGACCAATCCATCGAGGATCGGGGTTCAAGGAAGTTGTTGATTGCTTTCAGCCTCCACGGGCCGCCGTCCCTGGGGCCCAGGATCCCCAGAGGTTTCGGGAAAAGAACGGCACCGAACAGACCCCGGAAGGGGTCCAGGGACGCATCCGGAGCAGATGTCTCTGTGTGACCGCCGAGGTCGTCGGCGTCGTCGGCGTCGGTGCGTTGGGACCCCGGGCGGGGACCGCGGCCACATCCTGCCCTGACTCGGCCCACGCGGGGGCGGGAGCAAGACGAGGACAAAGAGGAGGAGGATGGAGAGGCGGAGGTGGAGGAGGTGGGGGCGCAGAGGAAGGACAGAGGAGGGAAGAAAATGAGGATGAGGAGGAGGAGGAGGAGGAGGAGGAGGATAGCTCCAGACTGAATCACAGTGTGGACGTCGTCGTCGACGTCGTCGTCGCAGTGGTGGCGGTCGTCGTCGTCGTGATCCTCGTCGTCGTCATCGTTGTCGTCGCCTTCGTCGTCACTCGACGCCGCCCCTGTCGTCGTCGTCGTCTTCGTCGATGATCGCACGAGCGAAAATGAAAGCAGCAAAACGTGGCGCAGCCGCGACTAGAACCTAAGCGCTCGCCAAGCGTGCGTGGTTCTAGTATATGTATACACACCGGTTTGTTTATTTGTATGTGTGTATGTATGCACGTATGTATGTATGTATGTATGTATGTGTGTGTATGTATGTATGTATGTATGTGTGTATGTGTGTATAACTGTTTGCGCAAACATATATACATTTATAGCTACATATAAACATATATATATATATGTATATATGAAGATCTGTATGTATGTATGTATATGTATTATATATAGTGGATGCGTGCGCGTAAAATGTACAATGTGTGTACGCATATGTCTATATCTATATATGTGTATATATGCGGGTGCGTGCACCGCGCGCACTGAAGATGCTCGCGGCGAATCGCCGCCGCCCCTTGTTGCTTCCGCAAAAAAGCGCCTGTGGCCAAACGTCGGGGTCCAGAGCTTGACTACACGATCGGATCGCGCGTTTCCCGAGCCGCTGTAGAACCTGTCAGGGAACGCGCGGGGGAAACAAAGGAGGTTGAGGAGAGGGAGGACACAAGAGGATGAGGAGGTGGATGCAAAGACCCGTTGTGAGCTTAGTGTGTCATTTTTGGGGCCCCGTGGAATCTCATGGTGGCCTTTTGGAGGCCTCTTTTGGGTGTGCGTGCTTCCGTAGGCCTTTTGGGGGCCTTTGAAGGTTTCGTGGGGCCTCTTTGGCCCCTTTTGCTGCGTGCCTGGCCAGTCTCCCGCGGCCGGAAACCGTTTGGGGAGCCTCCTTGGACCGTTTGGGGGCCTTCTTGGGGTGTTCTGGAAGGCCATCTTGAGCGTTTTCGAGGCCTCTTGGGCCGCCTTGGCTCTAGGGAGCAAGTCCTGAAAACCTCTTGGGCCGTCGTTGGGCCATCTTGGAGGCCTTGGGCGATATTGGGGCAATCTTGGGGACCTCTTCGGGGCCGTCGGATGGCAATTTTGAAGCAAAGGCAAGCATCCGTCAAAAACCATGGGGTTGTCAATAATGTTGGCCTCGCTGGGTCTTCTGCAAAACCTCTTGGAGGGCTTTGGGGCCGTCTCGGGGGCTGGTGTACTATTACTACTACTACTAGTACTACTACTACTACTACTACTACTACTACTACTACTACTACTACTACTACTACTACTACTACTACTACTACTACTACTACTACTACTACTACTACTACTACTACTACTACTACTACTACTACTACTACTACTACTACTACTACTACTACTACTACTACTACTACTACTACTACTACTACTACTACTACTACTACTACTACTACTACTACTACTACTACTACTACTACTACTACTACTACTACTACCTACTACCTACTACCTACTACCTACTACCTACTACCTACTACTACTACTACTACTACTACTACTACTACTACTACTACTACTACTACTACTACTACTACTACTACTACTACTACTACTACTACTACTACTACTACTACTACTACTACTACTACTACTACTACTACTACTACTACTACTACTACTACTACTACTACTACTACTACTACTACTACTACTACTACTACTACTACTACTACTACTACTACTACTACTACTACTACTACTAGGGTCAAACCTCACCTTCGTGTCTACTAAGAATGAATGGGTAAGGGTAAGGGTAAGGGTTCGGGTTCGGGTTCGGGTTCGGGTTCGGTTCCACACAATCAGTTTAAAACCACATAGACTAACATAGAATAGTCGGAATTTAATCGTACACGAAGCAGGAGTTCGGAAACCCACAATTTCGCCATTCGCTGATAGGAAAACAATACAGGGGCTATAGAGCTAATAGTACACGAAGATGAGGTTCGGAAGCCCACTGATTCTAATAGTACACGAAGAAGGGGTTCGGAAACCCACAATTTCGCCGTTCGCTCGTAAGAAAACAATACAGGGGCTATAGAGCCAATAGTACACGAAGGTGAGGTTCGCAAACCCATTGTGGAAAACGAGAAAACAGCGTTCCTCTTTTCCTGTTCGCTTTCCTCTTCCTCATCCTCCTCCTCCCCCTCCTCCTCCTCCTCCCCCTCCTCTTCCTCCTCCTCCTCCTCCTATTCTTCCTCTTCCTCCTAACCATCACGAGCCAGAAACGAATAAAACCAGAATGCGCTCCCGAAAAAAAACAGAACGACGTCCTTATGAAAACCCACTCTCAAGTGGACCAGAGGGCCACGATCCTCGTGAGGGGTGTTCCCGCATTGGGCGTCGGTGGGCCGTCGGCAGCGCTCCACAGTGGGCCAGGGCCACGATCCATGTGAGAGGCGTGCCGAACTTCAGCGTCGGGCGGCGATCCAAATGTGGCAAGTCTACGATACGTGTGAGGGCTGCGCCGATATTGCTCATCGGTGGGCCGTCGGCAGCGCTCCCAGGTGGGCCAGGACACGATCCTCGTGAACGGCGTGCCGGAATTGGACGTCGGTGGGCCTTCGGCAGCGCTCCCAATTGGACCAGGGCCACGATCCTAGTGACGTGCGCGCCGGAATCGCGCGTCGGAGGGCCAGGCCCAGGATCCTCGAGAGGGTTGTGCCGAACCGAAATGTAGCGGCTGGCAGTGGCGGTTGTTCCAAATCCGACGTCGACACGAAAGACAGGTGTAAAACTGCCGTTGTTGTACACTTTCTAATGCGAATCCAATCTACAGCCTCTACAGCGAATAGTGCACGAAGGTAGGCATTGGTGGCGCGAAAGACAAGAAGGCCAGGTTTGAAACTACGGTTTTCGCAATTCCCCTTGTGGGAG
>CAUYUJ010015197.1:0-7500 GCA_963575745.1 Prorocentrum cordatum | reverse complement strand
GCCGGCGGCCGATCCGGCAGCGGCTGTGCCGTTGCGCCGCCCCTGCACGCATGGAGTAGGAATAGTGCTGATCCAGAGTCGGGGGCGGCCAAAGGGGGGGAGATACCATGGCGGGGGCCATGATGTCTCCCCAGATTTCACGGCGCCTCTTCTTACCTCATTACGTCCTTGGCCTTCCCCTGGGCCACACACGTGCCGCCGGCCATGATTTGCGCCCCCCCCCTCTTGGACGCCCCCCTCTTGGCCGCCCCCGACAGAGCGCGACGCTCAATTTTCCTCATCGCCGATCTGGGTCCTCAGCTGGTCCCCCCGGATGAGCTGGCCCGAGCATGCGGTGGGCTTTCGCCAAGCCGGGTCACCCTCGCGGTGGAGGTCCCTCCGCCTCCCGAGCCCGTGGCCTGTTCTGCCTGCCGTGCTGGCAGGTCCCGAGCTCCCTTCCGCCCTCTGCGTGCTGCGCTGGCAAGTCCTGGGGCGACCCAGGGGAAAGGGGTCACGTAGTGTTAAGTCGGGCCTGTCCCTCTACAGGAGGAATATTCAAAAGTAGTATAAAAATATGATCTGGGGACGATTTTTCTTATATTCGTTTACTATCTTTGAGTATTTGGGGGGTATGTTTAATTTTTCGTCGAAGCTCCGCCTGTAGGGGGACATGCCCGACCTTAATGTAGTGATGCCCGAGCGCCGCGCCCGGAAGGAGTTCGGCTGTTGCATGCTGTCAGGCGTTTGTACGTCCAGGTGTCCTTGTGTGCTGCGTCGCTCAGCGCGTCACTCCTGCAAAAGCTCTGGCTCACTGCCGTTGGATACCCGAACCATCGGGTGAGCGGTTGCCGGATAGAGCATGTAGCGGCATTTGGTGAGGCCAAAAGGCATTGGGCGTTGCCGTGCATTCTCAGTGTCTTGTGCTGTCCACGTTCTATCGGTCCAGAACCAGGTTTGCCCCGAGGGCCTCCTTGCAGCTGACGCCCAGGGCTGGCGCCTCCCCCATTCCCCTAACGTGCGCCTCCTGCGAGCCGTCCTGACTGCCCGCTCGCTCCCGGCGCACACCGCGCTGCCAACATGGCTGCCAGGAGACTCGTCCCCAGCGCGCCCGCTCGCTCTCCGAGAGCATCACGCTGCCAGCACAGCTGCCCAGAGGCCCCCTCCCGAGCGCGCCAGCTCGCTCCAGGGGCGCCTAGCGCTGCCAGCGGGGCTGCCAGGAGGCCCCCTCCGAGCGCGCCAGCCTTTCGAGGGTCGCTTCGCGCTGCCCGCCGGGTTGACAAGACGTGCGTTACCAGATGTATTGCTAGCAAGATCTCGCCTTGGAAGACACATCGAGCTTATGATAACACCTATGCAAGACGCAACACTTAGGTACATTACGTCTTCAAATTTCCAATACTATAGTCCGTGTCACGATAGTGGTCATATACAGACACGCCAAATGCGTGCCTAGCCAAAGGAATGCCAGATACGTGCCTTCACAGCCCAGACGCGCCAAATACATTATAAGGTGTACGACCTCGTCAGATAGATTGTGCAGTACTTGCTGCCCTTGACAAGTAATGTTTGTCGTCGTATGCGGGCAATGCAAATCGAGATTTCGCCGTCTTTGAATTGAGGAGAGCGTCGGCGTATTGTGTAATGCAACTCTGGTCCCTGATCGTGAAAACGAGTTCGCGTAATTGTCCAATTGCGTTGCCGCGCGATTCCGCCATCGCGCTCAGGTGGCCGTCAGGGGGGGATTGCCTCCTGGTGGATTTTGGGGGGCCTCTCGGGGTCTCTTAGGGGCGTAGTTACTGGGCCGTCTTCGGGCTCTCTTGGCCCGTCTCACGCCTTCGGAGGCCGTCTCGGAGGTATCCTGGGGCCGTCTTGGGGTCTTCTTGGACCGCATAAGCGCTGCCTTGGAGGTTCTTGGACTGTCTTGGGACCCTCTTGGGGCTGTCTTGGGTGCCTTTGAGACCATCTTGAGGCACTCTTAAGTCATCTTGGGACGTTCTTTGGGGCCCCTTGGGCCGTCTTGGGGACGTCTTGGAGATCGCTTGGGCTGCCTGAGGGGTTCGGAAGCCCGAAGAGGTGCCAACGCTAAACAGTGTCCAAGACTTTAAGTGAAACATGGTTTGGGCATCCTCGGGTCCTCCTGGGGGTCTTCTTAGAGGCCTGTTGGAGTATGTTGGAAGCCTCTTGGTCAGTCTTGGGGCCGTCGTGGTCGTCTTGGAGGTCATCCTGGACCGCGGCGGAAGCCATATAGGGCAATCCTGTCAGACTTAGACGAAATAGTGGCCGTATTGGAGGCTTTCTGAAAGTGAACATGTTTGCCTTCTTGGAGACCCTCTTGGAGCAGCCTTTGGGGCTGCGGGGGGGGGGGGGGGGGCGGGAGGGCTGAGCGCGCTCCTTGGGGGGGGGCAGAGATGTCACGGACCGTCCCTCCCATGATTTTGTAATTGGGACAATGTTCGATTGGGATTTGGGTAAACAAGTAAACGCACGTTGGGTTGGATGCGTCGGGGGGGGCAGCACTCTTGCCTTACAGGAAGCGAACCTGATGAAACAAAGAAGGGCCCGCCACACATACACATCAACCGCTGCAGGCGCGGTGGCGGATAGAATTCCACACACCCGAAACGCGGCGAAATATAAAACAGATGAGAGCCTTGCGAGACATGAACAGCAACACGGGTGAAGAAGTAGTGCAAGCAATAGATCACGCAGTCGGTTTGTAAATGTGAGGGATGTGAGGAATTGGTTAATGGTTTGTTGAAGTTCGCTTGATGGTTTGTTGAAAGATGGTTGTCAGCTGATTGAAACGCGTGTTCTGATGTATTGAACCCCGTTCTCTCGTTTGATTCGATATTCCGCTTGCGTTGGCCTTCCGATATGTTTGTTCTGATGTATTATTCCGCATTCCACCCGCTTCAATTGCCGACGCCTTAAACAGTTGCTCCCATGTATGTGTGTGTGTGCGCTTGGAAATGTTATTTTCCACCCAGCGCCTCAGCATCGGACCACAGATCACAAGAGCTGCGTTGTATAACCCAGCGCGGGTGTAACACGAGAAGACGCGGCTTGCCAGCTAAGCAGCGTCAAAGGAGGAGGAAGAGGAAGAGGAGGAGGGAGGAGGAGGAAGAGGAGGAGGAAGAGGATGAGGAGGGGTAGGAGGAGGAGGAATAAGAGGATGAGGAGGGGGAGAAGGACGAGGAGTTGGAACAGGAGGAGGAAGAACAAGAAGAGAAAGAGGAGGAGGACTCCTTTTCACGGTTTCCCAAACTCCAGATCCCCAAACGTTTTGGGAGGTTGGAAATGTCGAGTTGGGAGATGTGTGATTCTCGTAACCTATTGCTCCCGATGATAATCCCCTGGAGATAATAAAGTTCGGGGGTCTGGCGGGGATAAGCAACAATTTTCCCGGCGAAGGTGATTTCATGATGACGATGACCATGACGATGATGATGATGATGATGATGATGATGATGATGATGATGATGATGATGATGATGATGATGGTGATGGTGATGGTGATGGTGATGGTGATGATGATGGTGATGGTGATGGTGATGACGACGACGATGGTGATGGTGATGATGATGATAATGATGATGATGATGATGATGATGATGATGATGATGATGATGATGATGATGTTGATGCTGATGATGATTATGATGACCTCGAAGAGGCTCGAAAGCTTGGAGTCTCGGAGACTCGGGGAAGCTCGGGCTTGGGCAGTTGCGGGGGGAGGAGGAGGAGGAGGAGGAGGAGGAGGAGGAGGAGGAGGAGGAGGAGGTGGAGGAGGAAGAGGAGGAGGAGCAGGAGGAGGAGCAGGAGGAGGAGGAGGAGGGGCAACGAACCGTGTGAGTGCTCGAAAAACGCATGCAACTTCAAAATCCAATCGGTCCCCATGGCCTTGCCACACGTTCCTGACTCGGGAACGGCTGAGAAAGTGAGAATCCCATGGCCTTGTTGCGCGTTCGATTATCAACTTCAGCCTCCGCGCCCTCTCCACCATTAAATCCCATTGACACGGGATAGATATGTTAGAGGGCGTGAGGGTTTTTTATTATCGGGGGCAGCGGGTTAAAACATCCCGAACCCGAATGCAATTCAACATTGAAGATCCCCCACCATTTGCGTTGTACGCCAAAGGTAAGTCCGAGCCGAATCCGTTGGTATACCCTTTGAGCCCATGCCATCGCAAGCCCTTCTATTAATTCGACGCGATGATGGTGTCGTAGAGCACACGAGGAGGGAAGCAGCTGGGAAATGACGATTGAATCCAAATTTTCTTCGGAGAGCGGCATTGGTGTGTGTGTGTGTGTGTGTGTCAAGTGTTCTTAATTTCCGAAATAATTGGTGGTGAGCCGCAATTTCCAAAACATTCGATGATACGAATGTCCCGTGCGTTTTTTTCTCTCTTGGTGTCGTGTGGTTGTGTGTAGTTGATAGTTGCGTCCGCTCGCTCCGTTCAATCCATTTTGAACATGCGCCGATGCAGCCCTGCTTTTCGCCCGATAATACAACCCGGCTTGTCTAGCAAACACGTAGCAAAACAACATTTGTTAACCGCAATGTTTGCACGCAATTGCCACATGCTATCCCACACGATTATCGTTGCCGACCGTGTTCCACATAGGTGCTCACATGTTCGTGATATGACGGTGTGGTGTGCGGTTACCAAGCGGTGATTGAATGTGGGCGGCGCAATACGTAGGAGATGGTTGGATCGAGACATTGTGCAAACATGATTTTAAAAATTTGGCGCCTTGCAGCGACGAGAGGTTTAGAAGGTAGTCAAGTAGCTGCTACTTCGCATTCGACAGCGTTGCCCTAAAGATATGGATTCACTCGGTTGTCCCACATGGCGGCTCTATAATGTTCACCCCTTGTTCCTGGCAACGGATTAACGCATCTTCATCGCCATGCGTTAAGCGGACATAAGGCCAGTGTCATTCTCCGCAGCAGAAGTTGTATTCAGTGAGCGTTTGTACGATGTATTTTCCGATATAATTGCGATTCAAAGGTAAAATACATGTTGTCGTCATGCCACGGTCGCAGCGTCAGGATGATTTTTCTCTTTCTTCGTGGTAGGGCTATAAACGAACGGATATTAACGTATTTTCGAATTTGTCGGACGTCGTCCCGCCACAGAAAATCATTCGACGACATTGAGACGCAAGTTTGGCCTTTTCGTGTAGGTTGGTTGCGAATCTCCAAGCGCACGTTTCCGAGTGAACGAAACACAACAAAAGTATTAGAATATGTTGTTTATTAATTATTCCCGGAAATCTCCTGGATATTTCTTGACGAACAGAATGATTCAAATTCAATGTGTTTAAAATTTTGCGATTTTCGCGATTGGTTCGGTTTCAAATGTTGTTGCATGTGTTTCAGGTTTCGTAATATATATATATATATATATATATATATATATATATATATATTATTTAAATGAATCTGTAAAGCGGTACATTTGGTAGTACGTTTTGCCGTGGGAGTTTTGAGTAAAAACACGAGTCAGCAAATTTATTCATTGAATCAAGTATACGCAGGTCAGAATACCCAAAGCAAAGGCCGCCACCATAATCTTACATGATTCCACGATTCATAGCGTGCAGATGAGGAAAAAAACAAATATGGGTTTCACATACTCCTCGGCTAGTGAGGTTTTCGGTATGATTTGCTCTAAGATTCTGTTGTCTGCAAGTGTCGTATGTCGTGCGCCTGTTTTCGGAGAAACATTGCACCGAACACATTCTTTCATAATACTCCTCAATGTCAGAAAATCACATTCTTGTGATAATTTGCGAGAGAGCGTGATCCACCGCCGCTTTATTGTTGAAAATTGCCAACCTTTTCCTCCAGAACCCGAGGGTCGCCCCTTCCCCCCCTCCGAAAATCCCTCCCTCCCCTGCTGGAACCCCTCCCCTCCCCCCCCCCCTCCCCCCCGGCAAAACCCCTCCCCTCCCCTAAAACCCACTACCGAACCCCCCCCCCCCCTCCGGATCCCGAAACCGGGGGGGGTCACTACCGTTTCGAACCCCCCCCCCCCCCCCCTCGAAAACCGGAAGGGGGGGTCACTACCGGTTCGAACCCCTCCCCACCCCCCCACTCACCGCCAGCAAACGACTCTTGGTCCCTACCACCGTCCGCATCACATCTTCCACTGTTGTTCCCAGCACCACTGTCCTCACCACCACTGTCCCCACTGTGTCCCCACCAGTGCCCCCACCACTGTCACATTGTCCCCACTGTCCCCACCATTGTTCCCACCACGGCTCCACTCTCCCCACTGTCTCCACAGCCCCAACCACTGCCCGACTATCCCCACTGTCCCACTGACTCCGCCGCTGTCCCACTGAGCTGTTCCATTGTTCCCACCACTGTCCCCACCACTGTCCCCACTGTACCTCTGTCCCATTGTCCCACCGCCGTACTCGCCACCGCCTTCACCACTGTCCCCACCACCATTGTACCCTCCACTGTCCCACTGTTTCCACCTCATTCCCACTGTGCCCACACCACTGTCCCCACCACCAACGTCCCCACCATTGTCCACTGTCTCCTTGTTCCCACCATTGTCCCCACCACTGTTTCCACCACTGTCGGCCCTCTATTGTCCTACTGTTCCCACCAGTGTCCCGCTGTCCCCTCACTATTGTCCCAACATTGCCGTCCCCACTTCTGTCCGCACCTCCACTTGGTTTTCGAGGTGGAGAAGGGTTCGAACCAGTAGTGACCCCCCCCCTTTTCATGATGAGCTGGGGAAGGTGGAGGGGGGTTCGAACCGGTAGTAACCCCCCTCGGTGTTCGGATGGGGGGGGGGAGGGGTTCGAACCGGTAGTGACCCCCTCGGTTTTCCGCCAGCAGCGGTAAAACACGCTCTTTCTAATTTGATAATCCCGTTTTGGGGGACGGTCAACCCCAATAACCTGATACTCGTGTAATGCTAATTGAAGAATTTCCGGGTGGTGTATGGGATGGTCCCGGAAGGGCAACGGGACTTGCAACTGAACAACGGGACTCGCAACTGAACAACGGGACTCGCAACTGGCAACAACGGGACTCGCAACTGGCAACAACGGGACCCGCAACTGGCAACAACGGGACTCGCAACTGGCAACAACGGGACTCGCAACTGGCAACAACGGGACTCGCAACTGGCAACAACGGGACTCGCAACTGGCAACAACGGGACTCGCAACTGGCAACAACGGGACTCGCAACTGGCAACAACGGGACTCGCAACCAACAACGGGACTCGCAACTGGCAACAACGGGACTCCGAACTGGCAACGACGGGACTCGCAACTGGCAACAACGGGACTCCGAACTGGCAACGACGGGACTCGCAACTGGCAACAACGGGTCTCTCCCTCTTATTCCGGCTCCCTCCCATTATGGTTTGCTCCCATTCCGATATATTTTTCCGATTCCCTCCCATTTCTCTTCGGGCTATTGAGCCATAGAGCTATATGGTGTACGGCTTTTGGGCCATAGCGATATAGGGATGTAGGGCTAGGGGGGCTA